>JAADXY010000943.1:0-11731 GCA_023338065.1 Phytopythium montanum
CCCCCCCCCCCCCCCCACATCCCCCGCCTCAGATGTTCGTCACCTCGCCCTCGTTCTCGCCGTCGTCGCTCACCTCCTCGCTGCTGTGGCTGCCCTGCGTCGTGAGCAGCGTGCTGGACAGGTCGTCCTCGCTGCCGAGTAGCTCCGTCTCCGGGTCGGCGTCCTGCTCCTTGAGGCGCCCGCGCATGGCGGCGCCTTCCTGCAGCTGCTGCATGAGCCAGCCGTCGTCCACCATCGACAGCCCGTCGAACGTGTCGCGCATGGCGTCGAACGCGAAGCTGAACTCGTCAAAGTGCGACTCGTCCACGGCGCCGCCGCTCATGTTGCCCGAGGCCTTGCGGCCGCCGTTGATGCCCTTCTTCAGGTCGCCGATCGTCTCCTTGACGTTCATGTTGCGGAAGTGCTCGTGCACGTTCTGCATGAGCTCCTCCGTCGGCGGCGTGAAGGGCGGTGCGACCTCCTTGAGCTCCAGCTTGGACCACTGGATGTCGCGGAAGAACTCGTGCTCGCGCACCTCGGCGTACGAGATGCGCTGCGCCGGGTCGCGCACTAGCAGCTTCTTGAGCAAGTCCACGGCCGTCTCGTCGATCGGCGGATACCGCTCGTACTTGACGTCGGCCGTCTGGATCTTCTTGTACATCTGCGAAATGTTGGGGTCGAAGAACGGCGTGCTGCCCGTCAGCATCTCGTACAGCAGCACGCCGTAGCTCCACCAGTCGGCCTCCATGCCGTACTGCGGCTTCTGCGTCAGCAGCTGCTCGGGCGCGATGTACGCGGGCGAGCCGGCCAGCGTGCTCGTCGACGCGTAGCTGTGGCTGTGGCCGTTCGCGCCGGGCGTGTCCGGGCTCAGGTGCGCGAGCTGCTTCGAGATGCCAAAGTCCACGAGGCGGATGTGGCCCGACTTGTCCAGCATGATGTTGTCCGGCTTGAGGTCGCGGTAGATGATGCCGTGCGCGTGCAGGTAAGCGAGCGCGATAGCCAGCTCGGCCGCGTAGAAGCGCGCGCGCTCGATCGAGAAGCGCCGGCCGCTACTCGTCGACACGTTCGGATCCATCTTGGACGAGTGCATGTGCAGGTACAGGTTGCCGCCCTTGTAGTAGTCCATGCCAAGGTACAGCTTGGACTGCGTCTGGAAGGCGAAGCGCAGACACGCGAGGAACGGATGGCGCACGCCCGACATGATGCGGCGCTCCTTGAGCGCGCTCTCGGCGCCCGACTGCTTGTCGATGATCTTGATGGCGAAGTACTCGTCCGAGCTCAGGTGGCGCTTGACGAGCACGACCGTGCCGAAGCCGCCCTGGCCCAGCACGCCGACGACGTCAAAGTCCGAGAAGGAAATGGCGAGCGAGCGCTTCGAGAGGCAGTACTGGTGGAAGCAGATAGGGTGCGCAGCCACGCTCATGGGGTTCGTCGACACGCGGCGCGTCTTGGACGACAGCCCGCGCTGGCGGAACGACAGCACCACGCGCGAGATGCGCCGCGCGGGCGTGAAGGTGATCTGCAGGCCGAACTTGCCCGTCGTCGTGGAGCCCGAGACCGTGTTCAGCAGGCGATGCTGGTAGTGCGAGAACGAGTGGTGATCGTCGTCGTCCGCCTTGTGGTTGGCCTCCTCGTTCACGTCCGTCGCCAGCAGGTACTTGCTGGCGTACAGCGCGGCGAAGTGCACGAAGCCCTCGCGGCCGTGGTAGATGCCCTTGAAGACGCACGACGGCTGGTTGGTCTCGGCCGTCTCGAGGTCAAAGAGCAGCTCCACGTCCTTGCTGAGCTGGCGCAGGAAGCTTGGCAGGTGCTCGGTGACCGCCTCCGTCGACGTGGCGCCGAGCAGGTGGACGAGATCGTTGAGGAACTTGGTGGCCAGGTGCGTCGTGATGGACGACTCGATCGACACGACGTCGTCTACCGAGCGCGTGCGCACCATGGCGTCGCGCGGCCGGCCCTCGTGCACCTGCGTGACGGCTTCAGCGCCGTTGGCGCGGTGCAGGCTAAGCTGCATCATGTGCGTCCACATGGCCTTCTCAACCTGCGAGACGGCGATGAGGTGGATGAGGTTGCCGTTGGTGGCGAGGAAGCTGAAGCCGAGCAGGTCGGGCTGCAGCTTGGAGCCGCCGAAGCCGGCCGAGGGCAGCGAGCTGAGGATCTGCTTGATGACCCACGAGCCGCGGTGCTGCTCCTTGCCGAGCGCGTGTGTCTTGGACTTGTAGACCGTCACCGTGCGGTTCTGCAGCGTGATGTAGCGCGGCGTCCAGCTCTTGACGAGCTTGCGCTGCTTGTACAGGTAGCCCTCCCACTCGACCTCCTCGGCCGAGATGGTCTTGAGGTCGATCACGTTGGGCGTCGCCACGGCCGTGCGCTGCTGCTTGGAGCGCGAGGACGCGCGCCGCAGACTCGAGGACTGCGGGGGCGACGACGACTTGACGGACGACGACCCGAGCGACGAGGGGGCGAACGAGCTGCCCACATTCGTCCCGCTGGCCGAGTTCTTGCGCGAGACGGACTGGCGACGGCCCAGGCCGCTCATGGAGCGCGGTAGAGAGCTGGACAGGTTGCCGGTCGAGTTGGACGGCGTGAGACCCGTCCCGGAGCCGCCAGAGGGCCCGCTGACCGACGACTTGCGCCGCGTCAGCCGCGGCCGGTCCGTGCTGGACGAGATGGACGAATTGATGAGCATGTGCGACGCCATGGCCGCTGGCTGCTTCCTTCCCCTCTCAGGGCTTCAGTATGTCTGGGCGGAGGGCTTGGAGGCTTGAAGCGCGACTGATCGCGACGGACGGGGAGGGAAAGCGCCTGTCGTCCCGACACGGCCTTTCTTCTTATTCCTGTTCGACTAAGGAATGTGCCACGCGGTTGCCCTTTTCGGTTGGGGGCGGAGTGATGGTCTATGGGGGCCAGGAGGGATCCCGGGACCGTGTGCTGAGGGGCCGAGTGATCGCTGGGCCGTCGGGTTACGCGCGCGCCGATCCGACGAACGACGGACGGAGTCACGGGCAACGAGCAACGGGCGGAGGGAATCACGCACGGACAGACGGACGGAGTCACGGGCCGAGAAGAAGGAGAACTGAGTTGCGGCTTCGAGCCTTCCTTTTTGCTCGAAGATGTCTGTGCGCGATGTGTGCGTTTGGTTGTTGCGGAGGCGGGAACCGTGGGGAACGATTGGGCGTACCGTGGGGCGCGCAAGCATTTGGTGGACGATATGTCGTGCGGAATGGCGGGGTATTTCCGGTCAGAGGTTATTTGGACGCACATCCGAGACGAACAGAGATGGCCGCCTGGCCTGCATCTGATTGTGGAGGTTTTATGGGGGCTGTCGCAGCGATGCGGAGAAAAAAGAGGCGACAGGCACATCACCGTGACATGCCAGCGGACCAATTTCGCGGTCGGTCACGGGTTGAATACGATTCACCTTCAATCCTTTATGCAGCGCACTGCCAGAGTAGAACAGCGCGTGTCCTGTTTTACAGCTGTATGTTTAAATGACCTTGGAAAGTGTATACTTTGTATGCGTGCTTGTTGGCCAAACAGACTGTTTGACCGGACGCTGATACAGAACCAGAGTGCTTGGCCACCACAGCGTGTTGATGCCTGCCTGTTTCCTGGCTGTTTGCTTCGCGTCTGTTTGTTCATGTCATGAGCTGGTGGCGAATTGTCGCTCGCTCATTTCGATCTCTTCGTATCCCGACGGGCGTTATCGTCCCGGGCAGCCAACAAACCAACGAGCATAAATGCAGCGATGAAGATTCAGGCACGAAGAGTGAATCTCTCTCTCTCTCTCGACAAGAGATCAAGTTGCCATCAGAGGTGCATCCCTACCCTGAGTGCGTTTTTGATAACTGCATCAAATAGTTATTTAGTGAACTGGATAAGTTCAAATGTACGAATGGATGCTTTTTAATGCGAACACATTCGAATCACTGCATTATTTTATTGAATCCATAACTTCCAAACAAGCGGATTGATGCTGCCCAGATCGCATCTTTTTTGAGTGGGATCCGTTCTCCACGGCAGCAAAAAACACCGCTAGTCGTCAGCTGATCTCTCATCCCTCCGAGTCGAGCAAGGCAGATAAGAAGCAATGCCGCCACCGGCATGCATGGCTCTCGAGTGCCAGCCAGCATCGAGGCCTTCTTACGACCATGTTCGCTGCCGCAAAAGCGACGATGTCGTGACGTAGAGTTTCCGCCTTCACATCGCAAGAGAAAATACCTGTCATGGGTGCGCGTCACGATGCTGGTGGTGACGCGCCGCGAGTCGCCCTTGCGTTTCCGCTGGACCACGACTAAAGCTGCATAGCAACGCTTCGGCTTGTTTCCGAGCAGACATGGCTTCACGGAGCGTCAGTGTAAACGTTGGCGGTGAAGGCGAAGGAAGGCCATGCGTGAATCAAGTCAAGCAGCGCCAGCGCCGGCGCCGCGCAACAGCGGCAACTTGTCGCCGACAAGTGACGTGCGTGTGTCTTGAATTTTTTAATCCATGTCGTCGTTGCATCTCGATTAAACCCCGTTCGTGTTGAAGTTGCCGTGCTTGACGTCCGGTTCAATTCCGGGGCAGCTGGCTTGTTGACGGTCCGAATGTATCGGGCGTTCGGCCAAATAAAGCCAGGACAGCGCTCCGCTGCTGATTTGAGCTCGTTTTCCGCCGCAAACCGCAAACTGCAACCACGAACATGAACATGCCGCCGCGAAGGATTCGCCATGTATGAATGAGGCTCTAAGCTCTAAGCCGCAGTCTGGCGCTGGGGTGAGCGTCCGCACGGGCTGCGGGCGTCAGGGTGCGCCACCCCGAGTGGTGCGGGGCGGAAATGGCAGGAGAAATCGCCTCTGATTCGCTGAGTTGGCGTCGGAACGAGCCGCATCGGCTGCGGAATGCGCCAGCTCATTCAGAAGCCGACGCACCGGCGAATGACGCCGGCAAACGATACGCCGGGCGGAACTTCAGCTTCTTCGCACCGGCACGGGCTGAAGATGCCCGCGGCGACGCTGGACATGGCGATGGACCCAACACGGCGCTCTCGCTGATCGAATGCGCAATGTGGCGGCCATTCTCCATGGCGAACGCGCAAACACAGCCCCATCTGAGAAGGAAGACGGCGCGTTGCCTGCTGTTCCCGCTTTAGCTACGATCCCGGCGGCGCTAGGCGGATGTGAGCGCGCTTCGGCTCTCCGCCTCCTGGGCGATCGCCTGCTTCAATGCGCAGAGGAACGCCTCCGTGGACGTCGCGCTTGGCTGGACAACCACACCATCACACCGCGATGCGTCAGTGAGGGCAGCTCTACCTCCATCGAGTACGACCAAACAACGAAGACGTACCTGGGCGAAGAGCGCGAACGCCTGGAACGGCAGCTTGCGCAATGCGCGACCGCTGAGTCCGTCCGCCGCCTCGGCGCACGCTAGAAGCTCCTGGGAGGGCTCGACGATCTCTAACGGCGCTTCTTGACTGCTCTGTGCTTGCTGAGCCCACCGGAGCTCCACGAACGGTAGAATGGGGTGCTCTGGGCAGCGGACAATGCCCACACGCTGCAACTCGTCGATGCAGCTGCGCAGGATCTCGTACCGCGCGCGTGTCGATGGCGGGCCAATGTACCTGGCCGCAGACATTGTGCCAGTAAGCCACAGGCGACTGAATGTGATGGCCGACAGTTCCCGTACTGCTTGATGTCCGCTCGATCGACAAAGGCGACGTCGATGGCGCCCGTGATGTTGGACGTGGTGAGCACGAGCACGTTCGGGTACTGCTTCAGGGCGTCCAGCTGCGTCAGCAGCGCGTTGACCACTCGGATGGCGTCCGACGGGTCCGACCCGCTAGCTGCCGCCTTCCTCGCGGCCGTGAGCGACTCGACCTCGTCTGTCGGTCATCACCAAGTGGGAGAACGATCAGCTCAGTCTCTGGTGTTTCACGTGTTGACAGATCTCGACCACGCACCGATCAAGACGCAGATGAGCGCCTCACCGTCCTCCACGAGCTCTCGGATCTGCCGGAAGAGCTTCATCACGAGCTTTCCGCTCTCGGAGAACCACTAGCGAGCAGTCAGCGCCTGCATCAGCTTGCTCCACACTACATCACGGCCGATCGCACCTTGCTGAACAAGCTGTGCGCGTTGATCTCCAGCAGGTACGCGCTCGGGTACCTGTCACCTCGCCAATGTAAGTGAAGCGTCGAACCTACCAAGAGAGCGATCTACGAACCGACTGGCGAGTCGGATGCTGAGCTTCTGCGCGAGCGCCTTGCACAGACTCGTCTTGCCGGTGCCCGGCGGCCCGTGCAGCAGCACGACGCGGTTCCACGAGATCAGGTGCGGGTTCACCTGGGCGTCCGCGAAGAGCATGGCCGTCGAGGCATAGTCCAACACGCGGCGCTTGACCGCCGAGTCGTAGACGAGCGCCTCCCACAGCCCGTCCAGGCTCGCGGACGGCAGCACGAGCTGCTGGTTGGTCACGACGCCATCGTCGTCGTCCGCCGTCTCGTCCACCGGCAGCTCCTGTCCGTTTGTCCGTCGTTAGCCGTCGCCTACATGCTGTATCTCCTTCGGGCACTCACATTGCTCAGCTTGAACACGTGCACTTGCAGCTCGGCGTCCTCTTTCGGGACGGCTGCAGCCTCCAAGTCCTCGTCCGACCCGAGAATCTCATCCGGTCCGCATCCATCTACCGATTTTGCCCGCTGTCAGCCCTCTATCCGCCCATGTCGTGGCGTTCTCGAGACTCCGAGCCACGTACCGATCTCCGAGATGACAATGCGCGCGACGTGCTCCGCCAGCGCCGACGTCTCCGAGATCGCCACCTCTCCTGCATCACCACCCACAGCACTGAGCACCAAAGATCTGCATACAACTTGTGGTACCATTAGAGCACTGGTAGGCGCTCGCACCTGCCGAGAACACGGACGCGTTGGCCATGAACGCCAAGGCGACCTGCTCGCGCACCTGCTCGGCGTCGGCGACGCTCTCGCTCCTCAGCTGCACCTCCACTGCAGTCGCCACGGGCATAAAGGGCACGTGAATACAGTTCTGCAGAGAGCATTGCAACTGCAGGAGCGTAGCGGCAGGCACCGTGGACGCGCCACCGTCCGCCGCGCTCGTCCTCCATGTCCGCCATGCTGCCAAGACGTGTGAGGCTTGACCAAGTCACACGGTTGCCTCTTCGGCTGCATGTTTTGTTCAAAATGGTGGTGATTTCATGATTAGACCTGCGTGATTGGATCGCTTACCTCTCTCATAACTAATACTGAAGCGCTATTTTTGACCAGAAGTGTAGCCATGGGAGCTAAATTGTCGGCCATGAGCTTTGCCTTGTCGTCGAGACTTTAGCGCGCCATGGAGGACGCTGAGGTCGAGACTGCGTCTTCTTCGCCCAGTAATGCTGGCGCGCCGGGCAAGCGGCGCTCGAGCGTGGCGGCGGCGGCAGCGGAAGCAGCGGCGGCGTTCTATGGAGACGCCGAGCCGCCGGTAGCCGCGCCTATCGATGTGCGCGGGGACATCCTCGACTCGGTCCTGCGTCGCGCGGCCAGCGACGTGTTGGCGGCGATCCCAGCGCAGCGCAGCGTCATCTTCACGTACGACCGGTCGTCCAACCTACTCAGCGCGCTCTTGACAACCCCGAGTGTGGAGCGCGTGGACGATGGAGATGCTCAGGAGGAGCTTGTCGCCTTCCCGCCGACACTGGGCATGACCGGCACCTGCTTCCTCCAGAAGAGGTGTCTGCGCATGCAAGAGCCTCACCGAGTGCGGTCCACTTCTCTGCGGAAGTGACGACGGCGCGTGACTCGGTCTAACAGTGCCTGCGAGCAGCACCGCGCCTTCCGCCGCGAGTACGACGTCCCCAAGGACATGCAGGTGGACTCGATCCTCTGCGCGCCACTCGTCATCCGCCACCGCGCCATCGCTGTCATTCAGGTGGGCTACAAGCAGAGGCAATGCCTTCAACAATGACCAACTACTTACGTATGGGAGGGACGCCTCTGCAGCTGCTGAACCGCGTCAACCCCGACGCCTTCGACCCGCCAGACGAGCTCAGCGCCGGCGAAGTGCTCGGCAAGCTCAAGGAAGGCGTCGAAGACTACCGCGACATCAAGCTGCACCGTATGGAGTCTGTTCGGGCGAGTGCCAAGACGGGCTTCACCGCCAAAGACGAGCAGAAGCTTATCCAGTTCGCCAGTCACCTCGCGGTCCGAGCTTCCGACGTCATTGTTCCTTCTCTTCAGCGTCCATTGTCATCTAACACTCCGTGTGGACCTCACAGTTCTCGACCGAGACGCGACTGAAGCGCGCGGACGACAACAGCGTCACGCACGCACGCATCCGGGAGCTGCAGGCCAGCAACGCCATCGACCTGCTCAACATCCTCAACGCTCGGCTCGAGCGCCGGGACAGCAACGGCAGTACAGTCATCTCCATCGCTGGCGCCGAGTTCCTTCGTCCATCCTACCAGCCTCGACCGCCTGCTGTCCAGACGCCGCCGGTGCCTATCGAGCTGGTCGGGACGCTGGTCGCCATCTTCCGGCTGCAGGCGCGGTTCCGCGCGCGCCGCGTCCGGCGGAGCGCCAAGTTCGCCGAGGCGCTCGAGACATTCCGTAAGCACCACGAGCGCGTGCGGTCAGTGCTCGTGCTGCAGCGCGTGGCGCGCGGCTGCCTCGTCCGCAAGCGCGTCAAGAAGCAGCGGCGTGCGGTTGCCGTGCTCACGCGCGTGTACGACCACTACCGCTTCCGCCTCAAGTTCGAGATGCACGGACACATCCAGCGGATGAAGCGGACCGCGTCGGGTGCTAGCCATCCGCCTCCTGTCTCGACCACCAGCTCGTTTAAGCGGCGGTCAATCATCGTACACGGGCGCGAAGGCGTCAGCAAGAAGCGCAAGAGCGCGACGGCCATCCAGCGGCACTTCCGCGGCCACCAGGCTCGCAAGCACATCAAGCAGCTGACAGGCTTCTCCAACCTTCGCCAGGGCCTGCGCAACATCGTCAAGCTCCAGTCGTTCGTGAGGGGCGGGCTCGCGCGCATCCAGTTCCAGAGAACGAAGGAGCTGATGAGGCAGCGGAGCCTCCAGACGCCGCCCTCTGTCTGCCTCGTACGTTACGCCATCATCTGCTCCGATGCTTGTCGTCATGTCTAACCTCAACCACGACTGCTGGCGATGTAGCGAATTGGGATGCCGCCTTCTTTGCTGGACTCCCAGGTCAGAGACGGGAGGGAGACGCGGTCGGCGTCTTCGTGCTGCGTGTACCAACTCCCTGAGCGCCGGAGCAACGCGTACGTCGTTCGGCACCGCTCGACAGCGCCGCGCCACCGTCTCGAAGCAATGTTTGACCAAGCCAGGAGCTCCACTGTGTTCAAGGGGAGATCCACGTCACCGACTCGCACCGACACTTATCCATCAACCATCGGTCTAGCTGACAGTCTTGCGCCTGTGTCGAGGCGGCTGATTGCAGCGAGTGGGCCAAGTGGAGACTCGAGCCGTCGGCATCCAGACTACCAGTCCGCAATGACACCGCGTGGGCCGGTTACGACGTTTAATCCGGCGTTCCCTGGTCTTCAGTGGGAGGTGACCCGACAAAAGGGGACGCCGCGACCGCCAGCAGTCGAGTTTGCCGCCGATCGGTCCGTCTCCGGCATCCACCCGAGCTCCTGCTGCTGCCACCGCCAAAGCGCGGACAGCAGAAGTAGCGGCATCGACTCTCGCGTGCCACTGACAGCGTCGGTCAGCGCCACGACCTCCGAGAGGGGGCGCGATGGCTCGCCACTTGGCTGCAATTGCCGCTGCTGTCGCGTCATTGCCAGTGACAAGACGCAAACCGACAGCATCTTGACTCGATGCAACGAGTTCCGACGCGAGGCGTTCGCTGCTGCTGTCGGTCAGCACGCCACGCTGCCACGGCTACCGGTGTCTCTCTCTCCACACTCTTCAAGACAGCGAACCAGCGCTCGACAAGCGGCCGAACCGTTGCTGTGCTGCTTGCTGCCTGCGCAGCCGAAGCTCAGCGCGGCGTTCCAACGCGCTGGGCACCGCCTCAAGTCCCGAGTCGCCTCGATAGACGGGGGGTCTGCGTCGCCAGCGGCTTCGACGCATGTGAGGGCGATTGCGGTGCCAACTCCGCCAAGGACTGCAGACGAGAGACCAGGGTGAACACGTGAGTCGTTGCAATGAACTTGTTGGTCGATCGGATCAAGCACACCCGTGTGTCAATCGTCGGGTAGAAAACACTTGAGAAGCCACACTCGACCTCTCTTTAATACTGCGGCCGCGAGCGGCTGGACGAGCTCCGACGGCGTGACGCCTGGAACCCACCGCTTCCTGACGCACCGGCGGCCATCGAGCTGGACGGCAGTGACGTCCTCCCCAGCTGCATACGTCCGGCGCCGGCGAGCCCGCTCCCTCCCCCGGTCACCGAGGACGTCGAGTTGACGAGCGAGCCATTGCGGAACTCCTCCGTGACCGTCTCGGCGCGGCCGCTGGCGTCCACGGTCGTCGTCGTCTTTATAGTCACAACGTGGCCGCTTGGGTCCGTGAACGAGGACGAGCTGACGCTGGTCGAGGCCGAGGAGAACGTCCCGCCGCCGCCCAAGCTGCTGAAGCTACTCGAGCTCATGAACCCGCCTGTGTCCGCGCCAAACCCGTCGCCAAAGAACGAGTCCGTCATGGACGCCATGCCTCCGCCGCCGAATCCCACGCCCAACATCGGTTCAAAGCCGAAGCCGCCAAAGCCTTCGTCCATACCGAAGCCGCCTCCGAACGGCCGACTGGCCTGCCGCCGGCGCTGGCCTCTACTCTCGCCCAAGCCACCGCTGAATAACTCGGCGAACGGATCGGACCCGCGGAAGAAGGCCTCGAAGATGTCGCGCGCGTGCCTCGTCGAGAAGCCTGGATGGCCGCCAAAGCCGAACCCGAACGACTCGTCATCAGCGTAGAACTCGGCAGTACCCGGGTCAGCGCCTGGCTGGAGACCCGCCCTGCCGCGCGCTTCGTACGCCGCGCGCTTGGCCGGGTCGCCCAGCGTGGCGTAGGCCTCGCCGACGCGCTTGAAGTACTCCTCCGCCTTGGGGTGGCCGCGGTTCTTGTCCGGGTGCCACTGCACCGCCAGTCGGCGGTACGCGCGGCGGACGTCCGCGTCCGAGCAGCCGCGCTGCAGTCCCAGCACCACAAAGTAGTCGTCCGACTCGAGCGCCTCCATCTTGTGGCGATCGTTCTCCTTGCCCTCGAGCTTCTTCTCCGCTTCAACGTCCGCTCGCTGCGCTTCCTCCTGCTTCTCCTGCCTCTTCGCTCTCTTGTTGCGCCGATGCTCCACTTTCTCCTCCGTCTGTTCCTTCGCCTGCTCTTTGGTCTGCTGCTGTGCCGCTGCCTCCGCTCGCCTGTCGGTCACTCGACGCGTCTGCTCCTTGCCCGCGACCTTCAACGCCAGCACCTGGTGGCCGTTCTGAGCCGCAAACTCAGCCAGTTTTGACACTTGTGATTGGATGTATAGGCGAGTTTTAGCAGGTTTTGATTGGTCGTATATGACGAGGAAATAGCAATCCAAATTTTACCATTTTATATCACTACAATTTCATTTCGGTAGTATTAGTAGAGTACCGCATTTCGCATGTAGAGCGACACCGCCACTTGAGAGACACACCGTAATATTAGCCAATCAGGCGACAGAAATCAAAATGCAGAAAATCGCATGTAGAGCGACACACTCGAAATATTACGGTATATACCGGTACAAACCGGTATATATCGATTTGCGATCGCTCTCCACTGCCAG
>JAADXY010000944.1:0-11729 GCA_023338065.1 Phytopythium montanum
TACAAGACTGTCGGTTTGTTGTTTTAGCCAATCGATCTCAACAAAGAACGGGCACACGTCCATAATGTTAATGGGTGAAATGGATGCAAACCATTCTTTTAGCCACAAAGAACAAACGCTCGGCAAAATTTCAAATTGACATTATGCCAATTTCAACTTGAAGGAAAATACACGGAATTTGCTGGGTGTGTTCCTCGAATGAAGGAAGTTGACCAGCACGGTGACGGAATATGCTGGATGTGTTCCTGGAAGTTGTCGTGTTGAAGGAATGTATATCGATAAACATCCACTTTAAAATTAGTTTATAATGATCATGATCGTCCGTAAAAGCGGGGACAACCCGTTTGGGATCGGAAAGGCACCATCTGGTTTCGGCGCGACATCCTGCATGCGTCGCCGAAACCAGATGCTGGCGAGTTGCTCACACGACAAATTCTTGTAAACGGATCCAATCCACTTTTGGCAGATCACCTATGCGCAATGGCTGCCATGCGCCAAGCTGCCTGCCTGCTCTCGAACTCCGCGCTGGTGGCGGCATGCGCTGCTGTGTCTGCTGGAATCCACGGAGACACCGCGTCCAATGCCGTCGACTACCTCCAGCCTCTCCTGCGCAAAATGCAGGCCTTCTTCTCGGATTCCACCTGCCGAGCTCGCTGCCGGCCGTCATCTCACATCGAGATCGGTCTTGCATACCGCCTGATAGGCAATGATCCGCCAACCGGAACCGCGGCGTCAGTCTCCAGTCCGCTCAGTCCGCTCAGTCCGCTCAGTACAGTGTATGTACAGTAGTCGCCGCCTCTGCAGTGATGGTGGCGGCATGATGCAGTCTGCAGGCAGGTCTAGTACAATAGAGACCGTCGGTTGGAGAGCCCCGACTCCGCGTGATCCAGCCTCGTGCTCACTGCCAGTCTCGAATTTGACCACTGCGTCGCAGCCTCCTCTCCATCTCCAGCCCCGTCGAACACGCCCGTTGATAGCAAAGCCATGAAGGTGCTGGCTCTGCTCGCTTCCGGCGCCGCTGTGCTGCCCGCTGTGCTCGCCCACGGGTACATCTCGGACCCTGCGGCCCAGTGGGTGGACGGCTACGCCACGAACGGCTACGGCAGTACGGTGGACAACGAGATCTGGGGCGTGTACGACAACTCGGTGTACGGCTACGGCGTGGCCGCGACCGTGGCCTTCTTCGAGGACGAGTTCCCCAACTCTGGCTACGAGTCGCTCGGCCAGTTCATCATCGCCAACCAGGTGCTCTACAGCGACTCGGTGGACGAGCAGTGCGGCATGACGGTCTACGACGCCTCGGCGCGCTCGACGCTGCCAGCCACCAACCTCACGTACACTGGCTTCACGCACCAGGGCCCGTGCGAGGTCTGGTGCGACGACACCAAGGTGCTGTTCGAGTACGACTGCTCGGCCACGTACCCGGACATCCCCGCGGGCATGCCCTACGACGAGTCGCTCTGCGCGGACGCCAACCGGCTCACCATCTACTGGCTCGCGCTGCATGGCGACCCGTGGCAGGTGTACATTGACTGCGTCTGGCTCGACAACGGCGGATCGGGCAGTGGCTCGGCCCCAGCGCCAGTGACGGCCGCAGCAGACGCCGCCACCACCTCCAGCAGCAGTACCGCCAGCACGACGACGACAACGACCACGTCGACGGCCAGCAGCTCGACGGGCTCGACCGCGAGTGAGGCCACCACGACCACTGCGCCGACGACCACCACGGCAACGCCGACGACCACAACTGCTGCGCCGACGGCGACGACGGCGACACCAACGACCACGACCGCCACGACCACGACCACGACGTCAGCTCCTGCCTCTACTACCGCCACGACGACGACGACGACGACGACGGCTCCTGCCTCGACGACTGCGACACCGTCAACGACGGAGAAGTGCACGGCCTCGACACGTCGCCGCCACCGCAACTAGTCGGCTCGTGGACCTGTGAGCCGGCATCTTGGCCATCGCCTCTCGCTTTGGCCTCAATGCGGCACGTCAGTGTGAGTTGAGTATCATGGGACGTTCATCGTCCAGGTAACATGGCGTTTAGAACCTCGTCGCGTGGTCTCATGCCTTGTTTATAATGAATCGCCCTACAGTCCGATGCAAGCTCCGATCACTTGAGGCTGCTGACAAGGTTGCGCACCTTGCGGTTGGTCCGGCGGCGAGCCAACAAGCCGCCGCAGACCGCCAGGGCTCCCACAACGACCAGCACGACCATGACGGGCAGGAAGGCCCTGGCCAGTGTCGCGACGCCCTTGAGCTTCGTCAGCACCTCCTCGTTGGCCTGGCCGTCCACCTGCACCCACAGCGCCGGCAGCACGACGTCCACGGGCAGCGCAGGCCACAGCACGTCGCTCATGGACGCAGACGGGATGGTCGCGGACGCCGCCAGCGCGTACGAGACCATGGAGCGCATGCTGGCGCGCATGGACTTGCCCGTGCCCGGCTCAAAGTCCATGAACGAGCTGTACGCGTCCTTGTAGGCCGCCTGGAGCGTCGACCCATCGGTCTCGTACAGCTCAGCCGGGGTGATGACGGTGCCGTTGGCATTCGTCATCTCCACGCCGTCGTACAGCGACGCGTCTCCATGTAGGAAGAACGGGTTCGAGACGTACGACAAGAAGCCTGTGACGAACGCCAGCGAGTGCACGCCGTCCACAGGGAAGCCCGTGCCCAGGTTTGCCTTGTCGCTGCTGTACGAGAACGCGTCGTGCGGCCGGCCAAAGCGCTGGAGCTTGACGCCCGACAAGTCGACTTGCTCGCCCGAGTCCTCGATCGTGAGCGAGATCTTCATCGGACCCGCGTAAGTCTGGAAGGACGAGGCCGTCGGATCCGTGACGAAGCCAGAGATGGACACGCCGCCAGGCTTGAGACTCGACGCGTCCGTGCCCGACACGGTGAAGCAAGTGAGGTTGTCCGGCGGCGAGCTGCAGTCCGCGTACTTGGAGAAGGCCATGAGCTCCGGCAGCGTCGGATTGCGGCGCTCGTCCAGCTCGGCCCACACAGCGTTGACCTTGACACCATCGTACTGCTCGTACTCTCCGATGTGACTCAGATCATCGCAGCCAGTGCGCTTGGTGTACGTCTTGAGCGTCGACGCGTCCGGCACCATGGTCGAGTAGTCCATACCCGAAAGCTCGGCGATGCCCGGCAGCGCCATGGCGCAGATGCCGTACGTCTCGCACAGGCCGCACGTGGTCGCCACGAACGCAGCGGCTTCCGCCTCGCCGTACTTGGCGGCGTAGACCGACTCGACGACTCCGCACGTGTAGCTGTTGCTCGCCACGACGCCAGCTCCCGCCGTACACTGAGCGCAAGCGAGCGCAATGGCCGCGCACGCGTCGCCAGAGCAGCTCGCACACAGCGCGTTGAGCTGTCCGACGCAGTTGTTGGCGTACCGCGTGCCGAGCATGAGGCCGAGCAGCAGACTCGGGTACCCGATGGCCCACTGGGACACGGAGCGCGTGACGAAGAGCCCGTTGAAGGCGAAGCCCGAGAGGTCCATGTTGGCGAGCACGGCCGGTCCGTAGGCTAGGAAGCCGAGCACGGCGTTGTTGGCCGCCACGGTCTTCATGGCCTCGGCGTTGAGCGAGTTGAGCCCGTTCATCCAGCGCATCATGGTGGCTCCGTACTGCATGATGGTGCCTGCGAGCTGCGGCGTCGTGTAGCTGGCACCAAAGGAGCCTAGGATGACGGCCGCCAGCAGGTTGAACTCGCCGCCAGTGCTCGAGATGACGCTCATGTAGCTCACGTCGATGGCCGTGACCTCGTCGGCGTCCGAGCAGCCTGCGCAGCTCCGCGACACGTCGAACGAGTGGTTCGTGTACGTCTTGTAGCTCACGCGGAAGTCGTCGTCGAAGGCCACGTCGAGCTTGAACTCGCGCCGCCGGTAGACGTACGGACCCATCTCCTGCACCTTGAGCTTGGTGGCCGTGCCAGACAGGTACTCCTCGGCGTTGGTCGCGTTCAGCAAGTAGATGGAGATGAAGTACGGCGAGCACTCGTCGCACTCGCCGTACGGGTCCGTGAACACGGGCTTGGCTCCGTCCTCGGCCGAACACACGACGACCTGCTTCTCCAGCGCGCTGTTGACGGTAGAAGGCAGGCCGACGCCGATGCCGATGCCTACAGCGATGAGGACGACGCCGAGGATGAGGAGGAGATTGGCGCACAGGTGGCCGCCTCCGCAGCGAGACCGGTTGTTGGTCGAGTCGCTGGGCTTCTGAGGTGACGCATTGCCGTACAGGTCGTGGCCGTCCTGCATGACTGCGGATTGGGACGGCACCTGCCAGGAGAGAAAGCGTGTGGGGGACTTGGAGCAGTCGGCAAATTGAGAGATGGCCAGCTTGTCAGCTCTGTCGAGGAGGAGATAGCTCGACGCAGGTTAGAATGCCGAACATGAGCCATCTGAGGCGTATCCTGGGGTGAGTCGGGGCTATAATTACACTGCTTCTGATGTCGGCAGTAGCGTAAGAACGTCTTGGTTTGAATGGCGAGCCCGACTGATCGATCAATGTTCACCAGGAATAGGCTGCGCTGTGGTGGGTGTGCACAGCAACCAATGCCGGCGATGGATGTGTCGGTTGACCTGATCGGTATCCTGGAGGGCTCCTCCATGTTGCCGAGGCCATGAGGTGGCATATCTATTTCCAATCGGCTCGCGCCTCAAGTTATCATTCACCGTCGGCTTGGGGCTTGGCGTCGTTTGTTGTGCCGTGCTGCTTGCTGCCTTGAGCCCAGCCACTCGGGACAGTATCGACCATCTTCGCGACGGCGGACATGGATTGTATCGGCGACCAAGAACGACACCGGATCAAGCACAAACGAGCAAACGAGCGATCGAATGCGGAGGCATCAGCCACGGACGCAAAATGCAGTCAGCCGATAAAGTGGATCAAGCAAGTTGAAGCAAATATCATGTCTTTGCCATTCGCTGCAGCTATTAATTCACGGAGTGCTTCCATTTCTTGGCATTTTGAGCAGCACGTTCCTCTGCACCAGCTGTGACCTCAACTCTATTCACGGGATGCTTCCATTTCTTGACAATTTGTACCTGTCGAACAGCGGGGCTTGTGATTTACATATGGACAGCACTCCATAAATAAGAACTATCACCTCGTCTATGCACGACACCAGTCAGTTTTTTTTAGTCACAACATTACTTGCTCACCAGTTCACATACAAACACCAAGTGTAGAAATGGTGCTCACGCAATTGCTGGTGCCAGTCGGGCTCAATTCCGCTTTCGACGCTGAGCGCACACTCGAGCACCGCAGCAACCGTTTCGAGCCTTCACCCGTCCACCACGATGCAGATCCCGGCGCTCCTCTCGGTCTCGACGCTGCTGGCGTCCATGCTGGGCCTGGCCCGCGGCCACGGCTACATCTCGGACCCGGCGGCCCAGTGGCAGGCGGGGTACCCGCAGAACGGCTACGGCAGCACGATCGACAACGAGATCTGGGGCGTGTACGACAACGCCGTGTACGGCTACGGCGTCGAGGGCACGGTCAAGTTCTTCAAGGCCGAGTTCCCGGACTCGGGCTACGAGACGCTGCAGGACTTTGTGCTGGCCAACCAGGAGCTCGTTGACTCGACGATCGACGCTGCGTGCGGCATGACGATCTACGACGACGCCAAGCGGTCGGCGCTGCCCGCCTCGAACTTCGAGTACTCGGGCTTCACGCACGCGGGTCCGTGCGAGTTCTGGTGCGACGACAACAAGGTCGCGTTCGACTACGACTGCCAGGCCACGTACCCGGACATCCCGGCGAGCGTGCCGTTCGACGCCGCGCAGTGCACCGGCGCCAACAAGCTGACCGTCTACTGGCTCGGTCTCCACGGCGACCCGTGGCAGGTCTACGGTGCGTCTCTCTCATGGGTTTGCGTTGGTGAGAATACCTCGAGTTGGACTAATATTGGGTCGTGTTGTGTGCAGTGGATTGCGTCTGGCTCGAGGGCGGAAGCGGCTCGGGCGGTGGCGCGTCCAACTCGACGACCCCGGTGGCCACCACCACGGCTCCTGCGGCCACCACCACGGCTCCTACGGCCACCACCACAGCTCCTACGGCCACCACCACGGCTCCTGCGGTAACGACTGCGGCTCCTGCGGCGACCACGGAGGCCCCTGCCGACGAGGCCGACGACGAGGTGACGACTGCGCCGGAAGTAACCACGCCGGCCGCGACGGAGAAGTGCACGGCCTCTGCTCGCCGCCACCGCCGCCGCGACTAATCGCCCCAACGACCCGCCACTTGGACTTGTCATTCGCGATGAAGTGGTGTAGATGTGAAGTGAAACGTGTTGCCGTACATCACTAGTGAATTCACTTGAGTCGTTTCATGGAACTCTTGACGAGGTGCTCGTGCTTTGACTGGCATGTGCCCTGTAGAAGCTTCCCCGTAGAAACAAGTGACTATCCTGTGCCGCGTTCAGACGAGTACACATTAAATGGCGCGTGCTGCTGCATATTTGGTGGTGGCGGCGGCCAGCGACACCAACTCCCACGTGGTGTGCGCGAACAGAACAAGCGCACGATCTGAAGCAACATGTGGCATGTCGGAAGGGGTCGATTACTGATATTTGTTCATGGTTGCTGTCCATTTCTAAAGCTGAAGCTCAGTGTGACCTGCAAATCCTCGCTAAAACACGATTCTCGTCCGTTTCCTACCTCCGAGCGTTGCTGTTCGCGCCAGGTTGCACATTGTTCGCGATTGCCAGATGTCGGAAGTCGATCAGTCGCCCATCCCCAGCTGCTGCAAGCGGATCACGATCACACTGCCCGCCACATCGACCGCCACATCGACCGCCACTACACTCCACCCAGTCCCCACTTTCGATTTCCAGTCGTCGTCGCCACCTCCACACCTCTTCTCTCTCCATCCACCCCAGCTCAGAGCCATGCAGGTGCCTGCTCTCCTTTCCGTGGCGTCCTTCCTGGCCGCCGCCGCGCTCCCTGGCGTGCTCGCGCACGGCTACATCTCGGACCCGGCGGCCGTGTGGACGCAGGGCTACCCGTCGAACGGCTACGGCAGCACGGTCAACGCGACCATCTTCGGCCCGATGGACAACTCGGTCTACGGCTACGGCCCTGAGGGCACGGCCAAGTATTTCGCGGCCGAGTTCCCGGACTCGGGCTACGCGAGCCTCAAGGACCTCATCCTGGCCAACCAGGTGCTCTACAGCTCGGACGTGGACCCCGAGTGCGGCATGACGATGTACGACGACGCCAAGCGGTCGGCACTGCCCGCCTCGAACTTCGAGTACACTGGGTTCACGCACGCGGGCCCGTGCGAGTTCTGGTGCGACGACAACATGGTCGTCTTCGACAACGACTGCCAGGCCACGTACCCGGACATTCCGGCGAGCGTGCCGTTTGACGCCGCGCAGTGCACCGGCGCCAACAAGCTTTCGGTCTACTGGATCGGCGTGCACGGCGACCCGTGGCAGGTGTACGCCGACTGTGTCTGGCTCGAGGGCGGCAGCGGCTCGGGCGGCTCGGCCACCACGCCCACTGCGACGACTGCTGCGCCTGCCGCGACGACCACAGCCCCCGGCTCCACCGCCTCTTCGGACGTGGGCGAGGACGCGGACGCCGAGTCGGCCGCTGGATCGGACGCCGAGACCGTCACCGAGGCTCCTACCGCCACGGAGGCTCCTGCCGCGGAGGAGACGGAGGCCCCGGCTGCGACCGAGGCTCCTGCCACCGACGCCCCTGCCGCGACCGAGAAGTGCACGGCGTCCACGCGCCGCCGCCGCCGCAACTAAGCGCTCCTGTAGTCACGGTATTGTTGAGCTCTGGAAGCGTGCAATGTAGCGCGTAAATCAATCAATGGCTTGCTGTTGAAATGGGTTCAAACTATACCTGGAATGGGTTCAAACTATACACACGAATGTATCAATCCGTATAAATCGGTTCAGCGTCCGGAAAACCACACTGGATATCAGTGTGGTCAACACAACACATCTGTTTTCTCGGCTCCACATTGCAGTGTAAAGTCGTGACGCACAAGAGCCGCATCGGGATTTGACCCGGACGCGGCAGCGACGACCGTAAAGACCGAGAGCAGAGACGCACTTGCCTGCACCTGCACCTGCCCGAGACGACGAGAAGCGCATCGGACTGCGGCGCAGTCGCCTGGATAGTCAGCGGCAAGCGGGCGTTGACCGACCGACCGATCCCCGGCACTCATCCCACGCCAAATTTCTTGTCGCTCGAGATACAGTGAGCTGCCCACCGAGGTCTCTGGCTGGCTCACCGAGGTGAGGCGCGACAGACTCCCGGGGAGCTGCCAGTCGCCTACCCGCCCGCTCCAGACCACCCGCTCCCATGGTCAGCTTCGACGACATCCTCTCCGCCACGGTACGTCTCACCTCACCACCACTCCACCGCTCGCTGCTCGCTAACATGACGCTTGTCACTGAGTGTAGGAGAGCGCGATCGACGTGTTCAAAAGCGAGTTGTTCAGTGGCAGCGACTCGGGTACTGGCAGCGCGAGCGCCGCCGCGACGGACGAACCAACTCCATCCTCCGTCTCCTCCGCCTCTGCGGAATGGACTGACGCGCCGGTCGCCGACTCGAGCGGCGGCGAGGCGACGAGCGACGACACAACCGAGCCTACGACGTCGACGACGGCTCCTCTCTCGGAAACTGAGCTCAGTAGCGATGAGGACGACACTTCAAGTCCCTCGGCGTCTTCGGTATACGAGACCGACAGCGGCGACGCCGACTCGAACTGGGCGTTTGGCAGCACGAGCAGTCTCTCCGATAGCAGCAGCACATCGTCGGGGTCACAGTCGCTGCGCTCCGAGTCCGCCTCTCTGTCCGCGTACAGCAGCAGCAGCAGCACTTCATCATCGGCAGCAGCCTCGACCCCTAACTCCAACGTGGTGCAGT
This sequence comes from Phytopythium montanum, assembly GCA_023338065.1. Classification (NCBI taxonomy): domain Eukaryota; phylum Oomycota; class Peronosporomycetes; order Pythiales; family Pythiaceae; genus Phytopythium; species Phytopythium montanum. The sequence continues at coordinate 8,906 of JAADXY010000944.1, forward strand.
CTCCGTTCGAGTCGGACCAGGGCATCTCGACCACATCTAGCGCCAGCAGCAGCATGTCCGCTGTCTCTATCGTCGGCATCTTGGTAGCCGCCGTCGCCGTCGCGCTGGTCGCCGTCGTGTTCGTCTTCTGGCGGCGCAAGCGGCTCGAACGGTACTCTCAGACCAGCAAGGGCGATGTGATGCGTATGGAGAGTGCCAGCGGCCGCCAGTCGACGTTCAAGCCGATCCAGAGCGGCCGCAGCCAGCAGCTGACCCACCTGACGTCTCAACCGGCCGATGGCCCGTGGTCCGACCCGGCACTCGTGGCGGCGCGCATCCCGATGGAGATGATCGACAAGCAGGAGCTCATCAGCCGCGGCGGCTTCGGACTCGTCTTCTCCGGCACGTACAGCGGCGAGACGGTGGCCATCAAGACGCTGCTGCCCGAGAACCGGCGCAACATGAAGGAGATCGAGGCCTTCTTCGCCGAGATCCAGCTCATGGCCGAGCTCGAGCACCCACGCATCGTGCGCTTCATCGGCGCTGCGTGGAACTCGCTCAGCGACGTCGTCTGCGTCTCCGAGTTCATGGTCGGCGGCGACCTGCACTCGCTGCTGCGGAACTTCGAGGGCTCCGATGGAGGCGGCGCGAGCCAACGAAGGCCGCACGGCTTTGACTTTGAAAAGGTGCAGATCGCGCTGCACATCGCGCACGGACTCACGTACCTGCACTCACTCGAGCCAACGGTGCTGCACCGCGACCTCAAGTCGCGCAACGTGCTGCTAAGCTCGACGCTCGAGGCCAAGCTGACGGACTTTGGCGTCTCCCGGCACCGGTCGGACGGACTCATGACGAGTAACGTCGGCACGTCGCTCTGGATGGCGCCAGAGGTCATGACGGGCGGCCAGTACGACGACAAGGCCGATGTCTTCTCCTTCGGCGTGCTGCTCAGCGAGCTCGACGCACACACGACGCCGTACGCCAACGCGGTTCACCCGTCGAGCGGCCGGCGACTGGTCGAAACGGCCATCCTGCAGATGGTGGCGGCCGGCACGCTCCAGGTCGAGTTCTCACCGGAGTGCTCGGACGACATGCGGGCGTTAGGGAGAGCCTGCACGGCGTTGGATCCGCGCGAACGCCCGAGCGCCGGCGATGCGCTGTACAAGCTGCAGCTCGCGCTCAGAGCCGTGCAAGAGGTCGAGGTCTCGCTATGAGCAAGGACTTCTCGAACGTGAAGTATGTATCAGTGTCGAGCCGCACCGCGCGACGGGCGAGCGAGCATGCAGTCAATAGTATCGTTAGTGTCTGCTGGCGTCCATCGGTGCCCAAGAGCTCTCGATTCTTATCACACACAAAGGCGCATGAACAACAGCACAGTAACTACACACGAGTCGCTGAAGATCGACGCTCAGACGCTCAGACGCGCTGACCGACGTCACTCAGGCCCAAGGTGGCGCTCGACGCCTGCAGGTCAACGGCAGCCGAGTACGGCGCCTCGCTCTCCCCACGTGCGAGCTTGCTGTCGACCGCCTCCGAGTGCTTGAGCGACTGCTTGGCCAGCGCCACGCGGCGGACGGCCGTCGTCACGAGGATGACTACAGCCACACACCCGAGAACGCCGAGCACGATGGACAAGCCAATCGCAGCGCCGAATGTGTTGCTCTCGCTGGTCGGGCATTGGTCCAGGATGTCGGACGTGAGCGTCGTCGAGTCGAAGACGATGCAGTCGCCGAGGTTGAGCTCCCGGAGCTGCTCGAGAGCCCGAGCACAGTCGGCGACGTCGCAGAGCGAGGCCGTCGAGCTGACAGGCATGGACTGCGCCAGCACGTAGTAGAGCCCCTCGCATGACGGGTAGTGCGCGTTGGCGACCGAGAAGAGGTCGGCGATGTCGCACAGGCCGCTCTCGTCCTCCAAGGTCGCGACGCCGTCCAAGACCACGCACTGGCCCAGGATGTCCTCCACGAGCGTCGTGTTGCCGAACACGGCGCAGTCGCCCTTCGGCTGCAGCGCGCGCAGCTCGGAGAAGGCCTGCTGGCAGTCCGCGTCGCTGCACAGGCGGCTCGTGTACTTGACGGGCATGGACTGCGCCAGCACGTAGTAGAGCCCCTCGCATGACGGGTAGTGCGCGTTGGCCACGTCGAAGAGCGCCGACGTGTCGCACTCGGACACGGCCGAGGCCGACGCGAGCGCCGCGACAGCGATGGACACGCACAGAGTAAGTTTTTAGGCATTGAGGCGTCAGGAATAGAGCACAAAGCCAAAAAAGATAGCTGCATTGAACAAAGCTACATGTAGAAGCTGCACGCATCGCCTCGCTGGGCATGCTCACCCGAGGAACAGGGCGCGGAAGAGGCTCCGCAGGGACGGCAGGCGGCGAGGAGGTGCTCTCGCTGGAGCGAACGGGGGAACTTGGCCGGCCTCGACGACGACATAGTCGTCGTCGAGGTCCGCGGCGCGGCGGATGGTATTCCTGCCGAACACCACGAACCGTCGTCCGAGCCATCCGTTCACGTCCAACGCAACCAGGTCTCGAACAGCAATGCCCATGTGCGCGGGCAGGCCGAAAAAGCCTGGTACCGTGCGAGCGTAGTCGAAACTCGCTGTATCATACAGCATAATTAGACAATACATTGGCGATATATTGTGAATAGCAAACGTACCTTGGTTGATGAACGTCAGCGTTAACTGCATGTCGCGCCACGGGTCCATGCACAGCATGGCGAAGAGCTCAGCAAGTTTGCGCCGCACGGAGCGGCGACAGCGGCAGCCGCGTCTGGAGGCTGCGGCGGGTGTTGATCCACGGGTACTCAACTGTAACAAAGAGGTTAGGCTGTGTAAGCGAGCA
>JAADXY010000945.1:0-11706 GCA_023338065.1 Phytopythium montanum
CAGGACCAACGACTCATCCTAGTTTTGTTTGATCCCCGAACTGCCAAAAATCTAGCCGGAATAGAGGGCCCCGCCAATGACATGTCCCCCTCAATGACATGAGTATTATGGTAGCATATTTGCTCTGAAGGGGGCACTTGTTGTGGGTAGTGCTGGAACGAAGTCCTAGTTTCCTCGATACTCGAAATGATAAAACGACTTCAAAGGAGCAAAAACACTTTTTCATCCTTCAAAATTCCCGGGCGCCAGGAGAAACCAGAGTGAAGGTCATCCGATGCCAAAAGGAAACACGCTGGCAAATGTCGCCAAGGTTTAGCCCGGACTGCCGCTGCAGACATCTACACTGCGGAGGCGCGGCTAAACGAACCCGCACGCGCTGCCGCCTAAACATGCCGCCAAAGCTAGGCCGGCCGCCGAGTGATGTCTGGGTCGCCTTCACCCAGACCGCGGCGATCAGAGCACGCTGCAACTACTACGAGCACATCCTCAAGAGTCCCCAAGTCAGCCGCCACCTGGTCTCTCATGATATCAAATGTGACCACATGCCGCCAGACATGAAGGTCAAGCTGATGGCGCTGTATGTGGGCGGTGTGGACGACAGCGCGTTCGTCCCAAGCAAACGGCAAGCGTTCCGCGGCCACGCCGGCTTCGATAGCACCAGTACTGCCGATCGAGCGGCTTGCCGCTGCCCGTGTGTCTGCGGGGCTCGACCAGCCGCGAAAGTGCTGCCGCGCGACGTTGTGCGCAGTCTCCAGCTGGCACTGGCCAGGTTCATGTACTCGACCGGCGTCGCATTCCGTGTGGTGGAGAACAAGCGCGTTCGCCCGGATGCTCTGCCCGCGCTTCGTGTTTGCCGGGCGAAGGCGCGTGGCAACGACGCTGTTGGATTTCGTTCGGGAGGAGGTGAAGGTGGCGGCCGTGGAGGGGCTCAAGACGGCCGACTTTGTCACCATCGTGACTGAGATGCAGGACGACCTCGAGGGGCAGCTCCCCAACATTTTCGGCAATGGCTGCTCCGCGCACATGCTCAGCCTACTGATCGAAGACATCTTCAAGCCTGGCTTCTTCAAGAGGATCCTGGACAAGGCAGTCCTCCTCAACAGCTACATCAGGCGTCACGGTGCCCTGAGTGTCAAGTTTGGTGAGCTCCAGGTCGTCGACGATCAACTCGAGCATCAGTTGGCGATCAAAATCCCCGCCGCCACTAGATGGTACTCTGTCGGCAGCTGCCTTCGGTCAACAGTGGAGAACAAGACGACCATCGCGGCTCTCTTCACGCGTGACGACCTCCTCTCCCGCTACGCCAACACGCCGGACGGCCGCAAGAAGCAGAAGGACGTCAAGAAGATCATACCAGACGCCAGCTTCTGGGCAGACGCGGACTACGTCGTCCAGCTCATGCGGCCAAGCACAGACGCGCTCGGACACCTAGAGAGCGACTCATGCTGCTCATCTATGGTGTAGGAGCTTATCGCATCGCTGCTCAAGCATCCCGTCTACGACACCCACGACATGGCGCTTGTGAAGAGGCCCAATGTGAGGTGCGGAGGCTCATTAAGGACCGCTGGGAAAAGATCTACACCAACGCTATGGGCATCGCCTATCTTCTCGACCACACCAAGTCTATCGCTGGCTTCGTCGACGACGACTACGTCAAGTCCATCGACCATGCTGTCAACTTTGCCGGGCGAGCTGGTATCCTGTGTGGGAAGACAATCGAGGAGTACGGCGCATTGGTCGTGTAACTCGCGGCTGAGAAGACACAATGGACGACTGAGAAGCGCACTATGCACTACAGACTGCCTCCGCATCATTGGTGGTCGGGCCAGAAGTTGTACGCGGCCCTAGTACCGCTGGCGCTCCGCATTTTCAACATCTCAACGTCATCAGCGTCAAGCGAACGCGTATGGAGCGCCTTCAACTATCTTCAGTCAGATGCGAGGAACGGGCTCAAGGAGAAGACCGCGGACTCGCTGGTGTTTGGTTACACCAACATGGACCACGACGACAAGCAGACGGACGACATCTTCTACTTGCCTAACCCGCACTCGTTCGATGAGCATGGTGACGACCGAGGAGATGTCCAAGGCGACGATCGAGGCGACGCCGATGGTCAACTGGACAACAAGCACGACGGAGGCAACACAGACTCGGAGACACGCCGTCAGTCAGCGGAAAGCGACGTCTCTCGGCGGAGCGATTCGTGCATGGTGGAGGAGGTGAACGACATCGTCGGAATCGTTGACTCGCAGCAGAGTCTTGGCTGTGGTCGGGCTTTGACCAGAGCTGATGAAGCCGTAGTTTAAGTCCACCAGCGACTACCAGTGACAGCTCGATACCGAGCTCAGATCGATTACTAGGCATTTCATTCCCTTTCAAGTACTTTCACGACTTACAAGTATCCTTCAAACTCCCTTGAAACCAGCGCTAGTTGCGGGACACCGGAACAAGGATGCTTCAGCCGGCGGTACGCAGCTCGCCGTCTCATGTTTCGCCGCTGGCTGGCTTGGAAGGCAAGCAAGGCGCGGTTTGCTTTTCGCAAGCACGCGCCGCTTGCTTCATGACAATTGGGAGAGATGTGTTGAACCGCGGAGCATCAAGGGCAGATGACCTGCATGGAGCCAGAAGTGAACTGCTCGATTTTTCGCTTGGTCCTATGTTGGAAGACCGAGGTGCCGTGTGGATGGAGAATTTCTTTGTGATTGAATGCATACGGTGGCGGGCTTGCCGGCTTACCCCACCGCCTCCTCGCTCGTCTTAGACATACATAACACGTCGTATAAAGCCGGTCCCTGGAACCGCACCCATCTCCAGGCACGCCAGCGAGTCGAGATCGCTCTTCGGACCGCACCTGCGGCCCGGGACCACTTTGCAGCCCGCGCCCACCTCGGTTCCTTCCGCGAGCGCAACGCCGCTTGTCTGGAGGCTCCCCACACCTCCCCCACAAGCGGTGAGGCGCTGCCGCCTACAGCACGTCCACCAGCCCGTACAAGCCGCTCGTGCGCTCGTGCTGCACTCGGGCCAGCGCCTTGGTCATGATGTCCGCCGGCATCTCGCCGGAGGGCCCGTGCTTGACCGCCACCCATTCCGATTGGCCCCCTTTGACAGGGGGGTTGACAATAATACACAGTCTCCATTTCACACAGTTCGGTGCATTTGTAACATTTACAATAGGGTCAATACAAATCCCTAGTCTATTTGTTTCAGACAGTCGTTTCAATACGACAGCACGCTTCCTCCGTGCATTGTGCTCGTGACTCCCGTCACAGGACAGGAACTCGCGGTGGAACCGCGCCAGGTGGCCGGTGTCGCCGCAGACGAAGCACGCGAGCTTGCTCTTGGCTGGCGCCGCGTTGGTCTCCTTCCGCTTGAGCTCGACGGTTGCTGCGTTCGCCTCGGCCGCCCTTTTGCGGGCCGATCGACTCGCTGGCGCCTTGGCCGTCGGTGCTCGTCTCGCTGACTTGACCACCTGCGCAGGTGTCGCGACTGCCGGCCTCGCCTTGGTCGCGTGCATTTTGCCATCGGTACCCGCGAGCTCCATGAGTGCGCACGGTCGAGCTCGCCGACCGGGTCCAGTGCCCGCAGGTTTGCCTTCACCTTGAGGCTGTCCTTGTTCTTCGGCCACGCGAGCCGCACGAACGCGTCGAGTGCGTGGCGGTCGTTCGCGGCTACGCGGTTCCCGCCCTCCAGCGCGTCGGTCATGACGAGGAGGCGGTCGACGTGCTCGCGGTAGGTCTCTCCCCACCCCCTCTTCTCGCCAAAGACGCGCTGCGCGATCTCGGGGTCCGTCAGGCGCGACCGGAACTTGGCGATCATCGCCTCCCCTGCGTCAGAGAGACGGCCGCCAGCGTTGTCCGCGCGCCAGCGTCGGTACTACCGCCGAGCCACGCCCGCGAAGTGCATGTTGAGCACCGACAGCTTGGCGATCTCGGTCCAGGACTGGCCGACCAGCGTCTGGGCGTTTCGCACTTGGTCGGCGAACTCCTTCCACCAGACGATGACGTTGGAGTCGAAGCTGTCCTTCGGCACCGAGCCGTCGAACTCGGCGAGCTTGATGCTCCGGGTGTCGATCTTCATCGCGGGCTTCACCACGTCTCGTCCGCGGTCGTCATCTCCTCCATCGCCTCCAGCCGGGGCCGGCTCGTCTTCCGACTCGTCGTCTCTGTCGTCCGGCGCTCCCGCCCGGGGTGGGCAGCTGGGCGGCTGAGCAGCCGAGCCGCCGCCGTCGTTCGCGGGGGGCACGGGCTGCGGCCTTGGCGACGGGGTGGAGCCGCTGGCCAGGGTGGTCGGCGCTGAGGTGGACATCGCCGGGGGAGTGGGCGCCGGCGGGTTGGTCGGCGTCGAACGCGACCTCGTAGTGATCGTCGGAGACGCTCGACCTGCCATAGCTTGACTAATGTGACTGTTGATCTATTGGAAGACCGAGGTGCCGGGTGGATGGAGAATCTCTTTGTGATTGAATGCATACGGTGGCGGGCGTGCCGGCTAGTCCCACAGCCTCCTAGCTCATCTTAGACATACATAACACGTCGTATAAAGCCGGTCCCTGGAACCGCACCCATCTCCAGGCACGCCAGCGAGTCGAGATCGCTCTTCGGACCGCACCTGCGGCCCGGGACCACTTTGCAGCCCGCGCCCATCTGGGTCGCGCAGCGCCGCTTGTCTGGCGGCTTCCCACATGCTCGGACAGAGCGGCAACCCGTGTCTATATTTGTATTTCTTGATATTTTTACAAGAACCTGGCAGCAAAAGTTAGCCAAGGCGGTTATCGAGACTCCATACTTCATTTAGGACGTTTCTCGGACACGGTTGTAACATCTATTTTTCCGTTTTGATCATCGTATAAATGAATTATCGCCGTTTCTCGAAATACCGGCATCATTCGTAAATCATTCGTAAATCACGACCAATGTCGAATATATCCCGTTCAGGACGAATGTATCACAAAACGAAAATCTCGCCCCATCTTGCACGTGGGGTTGAAAATCAGAGAATGATTTTATTTGCGGTAACCAAACGTTTTATGCTGGACATTCAATTTTGATTTAGAGCTCAATTGAGTGAGCCTAGAAGGCCTGTGAAGTATTGTCTCCGACTCGTTCCGACGATTTTGGCGTGCGTCTGGCATTGGGCAAGAGGCGAGAGGCGAGAGGCGCGTGTGTGACGAGGTGACGGCGACGCCAGACGCTCGTCAAGCAGTGTGTGATACGCTCGTTGACACTCAGCGCAATTAGTGCGTGCGTCTGCTGCCGTCGACTCGTAGCGAGCCAGCACGGAGTGGTAGAATGCGTTGTCGTCAGCGCGGAGGGGCATGTAGCTCGCGTGGTAGTTGGTCAAGGCGAAGCAGAGCCTAGCAGAGAGGATGTACTGTGTCTCACTCCACTTGTACGTACCGTACATTATCTTCCGCAGGGTGCACATGCACCTGAAGTAGTTTTTGACTAGCACTCTGTCGAACTTCACACGCGCGTTGCGTGTCACATCGTGGTGGTCGAGTTGGCCTCCTCGTGATGCACGCTTCGGTTGGACTGTGCGTAGCGTACTTTCGAAACCCTGATAGCCTTTGTCGACTGACACAGCCCACGTCTTTGGGTGCTGGAAAATGACCAAAATATATTCACTAGAGCAATCAATGGAATTGTATATTATATTTTCAAGGGAAACTTTGAGGTATTTGAATATTCTCGTAACATCTCACGGATCCAGGATTCTCTTGCAGGAAGGATGGGCTTTATGATATCTCTTATTTGGTTTGCCGAAATGTTGACAATTATTTATTCTGGATGTACAATCGTCGAAAGCGATGGGTAACTCAAAACCACGAATTTTGTAGCGTTTTATAAATAAATTAACGATAGCACTCTAGTTATACAGACTGATCCAGCCGTAGCGCCACCCATCAGCTTTACTACCTTGGAGAAACATTTGTTTCTGGTTGTCCCACCATACAAATCTAGATAAAACAAAATGGAGTACAATGCACTGCGTCTTTTTATGCGTACAACTATGGCACTTCGAGCAGGGTAAATAAACTGTAGTATCTATGATATCGTTTGTTCGGTAACCTCTAATACTCGGCACTGATACTATTTGTATCCGGTCTAATATAGTTCAATTCGTGCATCAAACCTGTTACCTTAATGAAAATTGTTTTGAATTATTGTGCTTTACCTTGTGTAACCGCGCGAGCAGTTCTTAAGCACGTAAAACCCCAATCCCCAAAAAATATTATCTAAATAAACGATTTCAGAATGCTCTTCAATCTTTCCCAATTGTTTATTTTTTTGTGCCAATTGGGTTAAAAGTCAAAAATGCAAAAAAAATGTACTCAGCGCAATCAGACCGGCTCCGAAACTGTCGGTAGCCAGTTCCCGTACTTTGGGATGCGAACTTAGCGTTCCGACTCCCTGCCACAGTGGCACCAACCACACGATCGGACACCTTCACTTCAGGCTGTAGCGCTGACATGCCCAACTCCTTGTTGCCGAAGGCATCTTGACACGATGGCTTACGCATTGCGGAGACCGCCGCGGCGCTCATTCTTTATCCACGCTCCCCGTCTGCGATCCGTGAGCATCCTCTTGATCCGGTTGCCGAGCCCTCCTCGTCTTCGTTTATCGGCCATCGGCCAAGCAAAGTGCAAGCGCCGCACCGTTTGACACGCTCGGACCGACTCGTTGACGATGCATGATGATCTCAGACAGAGACGCTGTGCTGCCAGCAGCTGGTCGAGAGCGGTTGAGGGCGAGCGCTTGCTTATGGCCGCGTCGTCTCGACGTTACTGCTCCGTTCAACGAACTGGCGCGGCCGCCAGCCTTGACGAGGAGCTCACGAGCTGAGCCTGGCGGCGCGCGGACCGCTCACTCTTCGTTCTGCTCCCTCGGACGCAAGCGCAGCGCCAACCAACAAGCGCCGTCGACCTGACGCCTTGTACTCTCAACCAACCCTTCCACACACTCACTCCACGATGAAGGTCGCTGTCGCTGCTGGAGTCGCCTTGCTGGCCTCGCTCGCGTCGAGCGCCAACGCCGTGCTGAGCCTGCCGGACCTCGTCAACACGACGCGCATCGACGAGGTGCTCGCGACGGCGTCCGCCATCGCCAACGTGGAGCGCACGTTCCTCATCGGTGACACGTACTACCCGCTGAACCCGGGGCCGAAGCTCGCGGTGCCGTCGCTGTACTACACCACGCTGCTGTCGCAGGTCAAGACTTTGTCGGCGCTCGAGAACCCGAACGCGAGCTCCATCGAGGCGCTGCTCGAGGAAATGGGCCCGTACAACACGACCGAGGACTTCAAGGCCGGATACGACGCCATCGAGGCCGCGGGGCTCAACACGGTGCCGCAGGCCTTCGACAACTCGGACGCCAGCTTTGGCGCCATGCGCCTCGGCCTCCGCGGCTACAACGTCAAGACCGTGCGCGACGACGAGTACGCTCAGTACCTGGGCAACCTCTCAACCGAGCTGGTGCAGGAGATCTGTAACGAGACGTCGGTCGCCGACGCCATCGCCAACCACAAGGTCTTTGTCGAGGACTTCAACGGCATGGCCAAGTTCACGGACGTGGAGACGGTGGACACCAAGTATGCGCCGGACGTGATCGGCTTCTTCTGCAACAACGACGCGACGGGTAAGCTCCTGCCGCTCGCCATCAACCTGCCCGGCCCGGACCTGACGTACACCAAGGAGGACTCGGCGGGCGAGTGGCAGCTGGCCAAGATGGCGCTGGACGCGACCGAGCTCAACTTCCAGCAAATGTTCCACCTCGTGACGACGCACATGGTGTCGATCCCGATCCAGGTCGAGATGTGGCGCAGCATGGCGCCGGAGCACCCGATCTACGCGCTGCTCAACTACCACTTCCTGGCCGACATGGGGCTCGAGTACGTCGGCGGCACGATCCTGTTCTCCGAGGGCACGCCGTACGACCAGTCGATGGCGTTCGGCGCCTCGGGCTCCATGCGCTACGTCTACTCCATGTTCAGCAACTTCACGGTCTCGTACGACCACCCGACCGAGATGATTGACACGGGGCTCAACTACCTGCCGAACCACCGACTGGTCAAGTACGGCGACAAGTACTACGATGCCGTCAAGGAGTTCGTGACGGCGTACGTCAAGGCGTACTACGTGAGCGAGGCGGACGTGCAGGCGGACTCGGAGCTGCAGACGTGGGCCGCGCGCGCATCCGTCGTCTGGGGCGTCAACGACTTCCCGGCCGCCTTTTCGGGCTTCGACGACCTCATCAAGATGGTCTCGCACCTCGTCTTCCAGAACTCGGTCAAGCACCACTTTATGAACGGCCGCGTGTCGTGGCATGGCCAGGCTGCCCCCTTCAGCGCGCCGGCGCTCTACAACACGCCGCTGCCGACGGAGAAGGGCGTCGAGGTCAACCCGGCCGACTACTTCATCCCGTCCGACACATTCCCGCTGCTGTCGTACATGGCGGTGCGCTTCTTCCGCCCCGTGCCGGCCGCCCAGTCGGCGCTGCAGGCGTACACGACGTCGCCGTTCACGACCGAGGCGGTGCTGGTCGAGCCCATCGCCGCCTTCCACGCGTCCATGCAGGCGCTCGAGGACTTTGTCGTCGCGACCGAGGCCAACGAAACGTACCCGGTCGAGTGGGTGCAGCCGTCCATGATGCCCTGGTTCTCGTACATTTAGAGCGCGAGCAACGAGGCCCACGACTGAGGCAGTTGGAGTCTGTCTATCAATGGACCCCAGCATTCACTGTACTGGACTGCGTCTAGCTTTGACTCGCATCTTGCCACTGGAATCGCGCTCATTGTTCATGTGACGTGCGGATCCAACCACCACAATGCATCCACGCGTCCATGCATCCACCCAAAGTTCACACCCATGATGGCCACAGCACAGCGCGGCGCGTCGCCTCGTCGACTGGAGAATCTCTCGAGCGGCGACGCGACGTCCCCAGCCGTCCCGTTAGCCAACACTTTCTCACAAGGATCGCAGCGATCAGAAGTCAGGCACGGGCGATGCCGCGACAGCGTCTCCCGATTTGGGGCCGAAAGCATTGTGCTTTTGCAAGCTCCGACCGGACAACGCGTGCGGCCCGGAGACACGCCGCATGCCGTGCGGACCACCGACTTGGCGCGAACCAAGACGAGGTGTCGTCGGCTATCCAATAGCGTCGCCACTTCGGCGCGGCGTCCACCTGTTCCCGTCGTGACGACGACGGTCGTCGCCCTCGTTCACATTGCAGAGTGGCCGCATCAAGCCGGTGACGGATGCGAACTTAGCGATTGAGGTCGGTTTTATGAACAACGAAGGCTTTCAGTTGGCATTTCAAAACGTTGGTTTCGTACCCTCGCGTGGAGCTAATATCGCGGTATAGAGGATATATTGTAAATCATATAGCAATATTCAGGCATTCAACTAAATTGATTGAAGTGGTAATTTTTAAACCTAGGTTTAGGAATATGTAGTTAGGTTTAATTGTAAAACTGACATACAAAAATGAAGACGAAGCCAACATTGGGGGGCAATCTAGGTGTTTCCGGTATAAATGTGCCGGAATCGAAGTGTTCAAGCTACCCGTTTCCGCCATAAATCATTCCGGAAATTGAACAAAAAACGGACGAATTTACCCCTGGTCGAAATAGCTTTCCCTCTCCAAAACGATATATTGGTTGTGTTGGCAAGAAACTCGAGAATGTTGCATGCCACTAAATCTTGTGCGGTCTCCACGAGGAAAAAATAATCCTGCCATATTCGGAGTGTGAAGCTTTGACGCGAGTCGTCATGTTTCCCATTGGCGCAACACGATCCAATCGTTCAAGCATGAGGTGGCCCAGTCATTCCTTTGCCCTCATGTGTCTAAGTCTTACATTTTTCAAGATGATCCGCAGTGCTATTTTCCGGAGATAGGGCATCTTCATTATATTTGGCAGATTTAGGATACAGCGAAAGCTGTGCCATTCCGGGAAGAAAAAAAAATCCATCTTATTTACGGATTATTCCTGCTGTGTCCAAGTTTCAGAGTGTACCCATTTCGTTGTGCGCTGGGACCTCGTATCTCCTGAGCAACCTGTGAAGATGCCCGTAAGCCCGCCCTTCGTTGCTCCCAGACCTCTGCTGCTGGAGGCCGCAGCTTGTCGCGACCACGAATGGATGCATGGTCGACGCTTCGCGCTCCCTTGGTGGCACCAGCCGCAGCCCGCGCGTTTGGAGTTGTGCTACATCCCTCTCATTCCCCGATCTCCTCGGTGGCGCACGCTGCTCGACTGCCTCCTGAGGATCTCCTCCACCCCAACACACGCTGTTTTCCCATGCAGATCAGCCTCTTGCTCTTCGGAGCGCTGCTCTCCGTGGCTGCGCGTGTAGTACACGGCGCGCTCAGCATCCCGTCGACGTCGGACGTGGTGCGCGCGGCCAAGGTCGCGGCCAACGCGCTGCGCATCGAGAACGTGCCGCGGACCTTCGTGGTCGGCGACACAACGTACCCGTACATCCACGGCCCGAGGCTCGACAAGCCGTCGTTGTACTACGCGATGCTCGTCGAGCAGCTGCTGGTGCTCAACACGACCGAGAACCTGCACGTGGACGCGATCCAGGCGACGCTAGTCGCCAACGGACCGTACACGACCCCCGAGGACTTTAGCAGAGGCTACGGCGCGCTTGAGGACGCGGAGCTCATCGACAGGCCGCAGGCGGCCGACAACAGCGACGAGTACTTCGGTGCGGCGCGGCTGGGCATCAAAGGCCACAACCTCGAGCTCGTGCGCGGTGACAAGTACGACCAGTACCTGAGCGAGGTGCCGTCGTCACTGGCGCTGGAGTTGTGCAACGCGCAGTCGATCGAGGACGCCCAAGCGCTCAACCGCGTGTTCGTGCAGGACTTTGCGGATTACCGCCAGTACTCGGACGAGATTGCGAGCGAGACCAAGTACGCTCCCAACGTGCTCGGGTTCTTCTGCCAGAACGGCGCGACGGACAAGCTGCTGCCACTGGCTATCACGCTGCTGGACACGGGTCTGACGTACACGAAGGAGGACTCGGCGGGCGAGTGGCAGCTGGCCAAGATGGCGTTGGACGCGACCGAGCTCAACTTCCAGCAAATGCGGCACCTGGTCGAGACGCACCTCATCTCCGTGCCAATCCAGGTCGAGTTGGTCCGCAGCATGGACGAGCGCCACCCGATCTACGCGCTACTGGACTACCACTTGTTTGCCGACATGGCGCTCGAGGGCCGCGGTGGCAGCATCCTCTTCGCTCGAGGGTCCCCTTACGACCAGACCATGGCCTTCGGCGGTGGCGGGTCCATGCGCTACATTGTTGCCGAGTTCGAGCGCCACACGCTGCGCGACGACCTGCCCACGATCATCCGCGACCGCGGCCTGGAGCACCTGCCCAATCACCGGTACGTGCGCTACGGCACGGCCTACTACGCGGCGGTCAAGGCCTTTGTGCGCGCATACGTCGAGGTCTACTACCCAACGGAGGCCTTGATCGCACTGGACACCGAGCTGCAGACGTGGGCGGCGCGCGCGTCCATTGTGCCTGAGGTGCACGGCTTCCCGGCCTCTTTCGAGGGCTACGACGACCTCGTGGCGCTTGTGACGCACCTCGTTTTCCAGAACGCCGTCAAGCACCACTTTATGAACGGCCGAGTGTCATGGCACAGTCAGTCTGCGCCGTACTCGACGCCGGCGTTCTTCGGTGGCAAGCCACTGCCGTCGGCCAAG
>JAADXY010000946.1:0-11704 GCA_023338065.1 Phytopythium montanum
GCAGATGGCACGCCGTGTCCTTTTCATCAAAGCACTCGGCCTCGCCCGCGTCGCCCTCATCTCCAGCGCCACCTTCAGTGTTGCCCCAGTCGCCGAAGAAGGTGCGCTTGCGCGACGGCAGCATGCTGCGGTTCTGCGTCTCGAGGATCTCGTTGTCCACAAGCTCGCAGATGGACGCGATGCTCGTCACGGGCGACTCGATGAACTCGCGTGCGTGCTCGAAGATGCGGTGGTGCAGCTCCTTGTGCAGGAACACGGCCGTCTCGTCGCCGTTGTGGCCGTCATAGATGCCGTAGAAGCCCAGCGAGGCGAACGCCGCCGCCAGCGACGCGTCGTACTCGGCCAGATCCAGCGTCGTGTGCCCCAGCGTTCGGTCCTCCATGTACGACCGCGAGCCCTTGGCCTCGGCATAGCCCGACCGGATGCGCAGCTGCAGGTTCTCGCGGATCTTGCTGCTCACGTACACCTGCACAATGTCGGGCTTCAAGTCGGCCAGGACGTCTAGGGCCGAGCCGTCGCTCGCCTCGCCGGCCGGCGTCGCGACTGTCACAACCTGGGCGGGCAGCGGCGCAACCTCCTCGTCGTCCACCATCTCCAGGTTGTCCGGCGTGCCGATCAGGTCCTCGAACGTCGCGTCCACGTCCACGTCGCACTCGACGTCGCTGTAGACCGACTCGTCGCTGTCCGAGTCGCTCGCCGCCTCGCCGTCCTCGTCGTCCTGCCGGCTCGCCGCGCGGCTGCTGCGCGTGCTCATGCCGCTCCCCGCGTGGTGGAAGTGGCGCGACGAGCTCGAGCCGCTGCCGGCGGCCGTGATCTGCGTGTTGCTGCGCCTGGCGGCGTCCAGCGACCCGACCGCCTCGTCCTCGTCGTCGTCGTCGACGTCCGTCACCTGCACCATCTCGATGCCTTCCAGGTCGAGCTCGTCGACCTGCGCAGCGCCGTCCGTGGACGACGACTTGGCCCCTGACGACGCCATGGACCCCTGGCTGTCATTGTGCAGCGAGCTGCCGCTCACCGATTTGACGCTCGAGCTTGTCGCGCTCTTCTTCTTGTCCGAGGCGGACCAGGACGACCGCTGATTGAGGTCGCGGCCAGAGTTCGAGTGCGTCGGCACGCGCGAGGCGACCGAGAAGTCGTGGTCGCGCGCCTGGAACAGGATCTTGCGCGAGTGGTAGTCGCCGTCCTCGTCGCGGAACACCTCGGACGTGACCATCAAGAAGTCCTTCTTGCGGGACAGCGACCGCTTGAGCAGGTCCACGTCCGAGCTTGCATCGCGCAGCGACGTGACGGACGCGCTGCTGCTGCTGCCGCCGTCGCTCGCGGATGACAGGCTGTCGCGCCGGTTGATGCCCAGCTCCTCGCCCATAGAGCTGGCGGCGGCGGCGCGCAGCACGGGCTCCGACAGCTGCGACACGGACGTGAACGACGTGCGTCCGAAGCCCTCGAGGCTGCCGCTGTCCTTCGGCGGCGGCTCCTGCATACCGAAGCTGCTCTTCTTGGGCAGCAGCGACGGGTGGCTGTTGTCGACCGACTTGCTGCGGCTCCCAAAACCTCGGACAACGTTTGGAGACGATGCGGCCCGCATCGGAGACCCCGGCGCGACCATCGACGACGCCGACGAGCCGACCGACGACAAGATCTGGTGCTGCGAAGACGACGCCGAGCTCGGGTAGCGGCTGCGGGACGACGGACCGGCGGCCGGCAGGATGATCTCCGTCACCTTGGCGCGGTCCACCGAGAAGGCCATGCGCTTCTGCTCCAGCAACAGTTCGCGCGAGCGCGCCGACAGCTCCTTGTGGCCGCTCATGAGCTGCACGCGCTTGTGGCTCCGCCACGCGTTGATGATACGCGACACTTCCTCTTGGGACGAGCGGTTCGGGCTAGGCGACGAGCCCGACGAGCCCGTCGTTGCGATCGACGAGTTGGACCCAGACGCAGCCGGGAAGCGGGACTCGAGCTGCCCCAAGCCTGTCGGCGCTGACGCCCCAATGAACCGCCCGCTATTGGTGCGCGCTGCGGCCGACTGCTGGCGCGTCTTGACCATTAGATGCGCCTTGGCCAGGCTCTCGGCCAGGCTCAGGTCGATCTGCTCGGGGATGTTCTCGATCGCGCGCTCGCTCTCGTCCATCGAGACCGTCAGGTCCTTCTCCTGCGCCACGAGACCGAGAGGCTCGCTGCCTTCCTTGGTGATCCAGTCGTGCGTGAAGCACTCGTTCAGCGTGATCCGCAGACTCGGGTCCTTGGTCAGCATGCGCTGCAGCAGGTTCTTCAAGTGCGGCCGGAGAGGGCGATCCGTGTCCTTGGGGAAGCGCAGCTCGACCCGCTGGACCCGCTCGGCCAGCTCAATCTCGTTGTCCGCCATCCACGGAGGCCGACCAACCACCATCATGTACAACGTGGCGCCGAGCGACCACACGTCGACCGTCGGGCCCGTGTACTTGGCGTCAATGTCGAACATCTCGGGCGCCATGAACGCCGGCGTGCCCTTGGCACCAGACAGCGTCTCGCTCTCGTTCATGACCATCCGCGCGGCGCCAAAGTCGGCGATCTTGGCGACGCCGTCGGCCGTCACGAGGATATTCTCCGGCTTGATGTCGCGATGGATGACCTTGTGGAAGTGCAAGTAGTGCAGGCCGCTCAGCAGGTCGCGCATGAACTTGCGCGCCACCTCCTCGTTGAGCCCGTTCGTGCGCGTGAGCTCGTCCATGAGGTTGCTCTTGACGTACTCCTGCACGAGGTACATCTTCTGGCTGGACGGGTCGTCGATGACCTCCACGAGCCGCACGACGTTGCGGTGGTTGAGCTTCTTCATGATCGCCACCTCCCGGCGCAGCACGTCGTACAGCTGGTCCTCCTTGCCCGCCATGCGCTGCACGAACGTCTTGTGCATGATCTTGACCGCGTACAACTTGTTGTCGTCCGACGACTGGCACAGCTTGACGCGGCCGAACGTGCCCTTGCCCAGGTCGCCCTTGATCACGTACTTGTTGACGACGATCTCGCCATTCTTCAGGCGCTGCTTGACCAGCTTCCGGGTCTCGGTGGCCTTGGCGGGCGACGTCGGCGCCGGCGGGGGCGGTGCCTGGATAATCGACCCGCCGTGTGTGCTGTCCTGGCTGTGGCTCGTCGCTCGCCGCTGCACTCGGAGCCGCATGGCTCGACGAGTCGCCTTCTCGATGTACTCCTCCTGGATGAACTTCTGGAAGTGGTCCGACAGCAGACACTTGTCGAAGTCCTCCTTGCTCAAGTACAAACACTTGACCGGGCCGACGGCGCGCACCGACGCCGTCCGAGGCTCGCTGTAGATGAGCGACATTTCGCCGAAGACGTGGCCTTCGTACAGCCGCGTGAGCTCCTTCTCGAACGTCTTGGTCTCCGCCTCACCCGTCGCAGCGTTGGGCGTCGTCACCGTCGCCTTCTCCGACACGATCGCTTCGCCCCGCGTGATGAGGTAGAACCGCGTGCCCTCCTCTCCCTGGCGCACGATGAACTCGCCGTCGTTGAAGTTGGCCGGCTGCAGACGGCTCAGCACAATGTCCTGGTCGCGCGCGTTCAGCCGCGAGAGCAGCGGCACCTGCTGCAACATCAGACTCAAGTGCACCTGGCCGATGTGCTGGAAGTCCTCCTGCGTCAGGTACAGCAGCTCGACGTCGCCCACGGCGCGCACGGTGGCCGTGCGCGGGTCGTCGTAGATGAGCGCGAGCTCACCGAAGTAGTGGCCCGCGCGCAAGTGGGTCACCATGCGCTCCTGCGGCTCTCCCTGCGCGCTCGGCGTGGTCTTGGTGACGACGGCCTCGCCCTTGGCGATCATGTAGAAGCGCGAGCCGCGGTTGCCCTGCTGCACGATGACCTCGCCGTCGAAGAACTTGGCTGGCTTGAGCGCGCGCACGACCTGCTCCTGCTGCGACTGGCTCAGGTTCCGGAAGAGCTGCACCTGCTTCATGACCTCGTACACGGGCATGTTGTCGAGCAGGAACTGCGACAGCACGGGCTCCTCCTCCTCCTCGTCGTCGTCCGGGTCGTCCGGCGAGCTGAGCCACGTGGCGATGCCCTTGAGGCTGTGCGAGCTGCTCGTGACGCTCGTGCGGCTGCTGTTGTGGTGCGCGTTGCTGCCGCCTGGCCCGTGGCTCGTGATCGAGTTGGACGAGTGCGAGTGCGACCGGCGCTGGTGTGACGTGGACGAAGATGAGGCCGACGACATGCTCGTGGGCCGCGAGCTGGCCACGGGTGTCAGCACGGCGTCCTCCGGCGCGTCCAGCCAGTCCTCGACCAGCTCCTCGTCCCCGTCGTCGTCCGACGAGGACGAGTCCAGCGAATCGGACCCTGATAAGTACGACGCCAGCGTCTCGGGCGACTTGGCCGGCGTGACCACAAACGACGGGCGGAAGCGCGAGAGCTTGCGCTTGCCCGACATACGCTCCGAGAGCGAGCTGTCACGCGGCTCGGGGCTCGCGGCCAGCGGGTGCTTGTCGTCTTCCAGGCGCGCGCGCCGCGGCGACGGCAGCGACGAGAACGTCGACGACATGGGCGACCCGGACTGTCCGCGGCCGCGCGGAGACGCCACGTAGTCGCCGTCTTCGTCCGACAGGCAAAGTGTCAGCGGCTGGCGCACCATCACGCCGATCGGCGCCGGCTGCTGCTGCTGAGCCGTCGCTGATGACGACGTGGGTGCCTGGGTATGTGGGTTTGTCAGGCTCGGTCGCTTAGCCGACAAGAAGCGAGCGAGCGCCGCGTCCTCAGGGCGACTCAGACTCTCCACGTCCGCAGCATCGCTTGCTGACGCCTCTGCCGTCCATTGAATGGTCACGCCGGCCGCCGAGACGCTCGTCGAGGTCTCTGAGCGCTCCTCTACGCGCTGGCTGGGCGGAGAAGAGGTGGCGGACGATGCGGACGACGGCGGCGCGCTGGTCCTCGCGGTCGTCAACCTTTGCCCCATTCTCGGCGTCTACGCGGCTCTAGAGCGCGGGAAACGGCGCGGAAGGCGGCTGCGGACACGAACACACGTCGAGAACGAATGCAGACAGCGGGGTCACCTGCGCAGGCGATGGAGGTGGCCGGCACGAGCGATCGGCGGAAGAGCGAGATGTTGGGAATGCAGCGCGTCTGGCATCAGAGGCGCGGAAAATTCCGTTTGACTTGAGGTTTGTATGGGACAGGCGGCAGGCAAGGCGTCATCCATTGATTGATGTCGCACGAAGGTGACGCGAGTGTCGCATAGGCACAATCTTCTTCGCCCTTGTCACTAATCCGAGTTTCGCGACTGGCGAGAGCACTTCAACAACAACTTCCATCTCAAGCAGTATGATACAAGTGCGGATACTCTCGCTCCTGTCCTATCCCTTCCTCTCCCCTCCGCCTCATGTGACGCTGTGCCCCTTACTCTGGCTCGCCGGGAGCCGGCTCGCGCATGAACTCGGCGAAGCGGTGCTCGTGGTCGAGCCACCAGCGCGCGGCCTCGAGCTCTGAGACCTTCTCCTTGTCGAACAGCACGGCGATCACCTGCTCCTCGAACGTGTCCTCGCGCCGGCCCATGTGCAGCGCCACGCCGTCGCGGTGCGCCTTCTTGTCCGTCTTGCGGTACATGGACGTCAGGTCGAACTTGGATGCGTCCTGCAGCACCAGCCGCGCCTTGGTGTCCCCCGAGTCAAAGTCCACACGCCGCCCGCCGATCGTCGGCCGGTCGCTCCACGACTTCAGCTGCCCGGCTTCAGCGCTATCCAATGCGGTCGGGCCTGTCATGTTGCTCTCTGCTGCGTTGTCGTCGGTCGCATTGTCTTCCGTCGCGCTCGGCTCGTCCTCGTCGCTCTCGTCCTCGTCCGCGTCAATCTCCGCCTCGATCTCCGCTGCACCCGACTGCCGACGCGCCGCCTTGGACGCCTGCAGCTCCGACTTCATCGTGTCCAGCAGGTCGGACGAGATCTCGATAGGCTGCGAGGGAGGCTGGCCGTGCGTCTGCGACTTCCTGCGCTTGCTCTTCTGCCCGGCCGCTCGCGGCGGCTTCGGGATCGCCTTCTCCTTCGGACCGATCGTCGCGGCGGTCGCAGTCCCCATATTCTCAGGCTTCCGCCCGCTGCCATAGGACTCGCCACGCTTTAGCGGCCGAGGAGGAGCCGCCGACGAGCCTGCGGACTCCTTCGACGGCTTGTCCCCCTCGCCGTACGTCACGCGGCGGATGATCTTGGGCTGGAACGTCAGCTCCTTCTCTTTCTCCTCCTCTTGCCGCAGCCGCTCGGTCTCCATCTTGTCCTGCTTCTTCTTCAGCCACTCGACCTGCCGCTCCATCATGGACAACCCGACCAAGAGCTTCGTCCCGTCGCTGCCGGCGCTCGGACCGCCTGCTGCGTCCGCGCCAGGGCGTCGGTCAGCGGCACTTGAGCCCGGCCGATGCTTCCGCGCGTTGTTGACAATGACAGGAGCTCTGTCGCTGCTTGACGCAGACGCTGAAGACGACAGCGAGGTTGCTTGGCGGTCCTGAGACCCCGCTTCTTGCCCGGCCTCGTCCGAGAGGATGATCAGCTCCTTGCCAGGCCGCAGCTTCCCTCGGCTTGGGCTCGCGCCACCTGTTGTACTAGCTCGAACGTCGTCACAGACCGCGGGGTCTCTCGTGTGCAGCGCCGCCTCGAGGCACGCGAGGTCGCCCAGCTCCATCACTAACGGTGTGTCAGTTTAGCAGGCGGGTAACTGTCGGGGCAATGATAGCACCGCAACGTACGGATATGCCGCCAGCACTTGAGCTGCGTCTGCGGATGGATGTCGCCTCGCTGGATGTGTCTGCGCACCATCTAAACCGCGACACACCATGCTTAGACACCACTCTGGCCAGCTTGAAAGGTGAACAGACCGCCAACTCACCTCCTCCGTGCCGTCATCAGGGATGCTCGCACGATTGACGTCTTCACGCAGCCAGTTCTCGACAATGCGCACGCGCGGGTGCCACCAGTTGGCCTCGGCGCTGACGCTGGCGACGTCCTCAAGCAGCAGCTTGGCCTGCGCCACACACCCAAACCGTCAGAGACCGACCGACTCGGATATAGCGCAAGTAGAGGCAACGCACGATGCTGTCCGTGAGCGCGGCCTCGCTCACCGAGACGCTGTGCACCATCTCGCCGCAGCGCGCTGTCCGTCGCTTGCGTTGACCCTTGCGCGGCGACAAGTCGGGACTCGCAACACTGTGATCGAGTCGTCAGGTCAATCTGATCGACCTCCGACGGCAAATAGACACCGCCACGGAGCCTGCCTGCCTGTCTGCCTGCCTGAAAATAGCTCCAAGCAACGCCATCGTCAGCAGCAGCAAAAGAGAAACGCACGCCACCAACCTCAATCCGGACGAGAGCTCTGCGCTCAGCTTCACGGGTGGCATCTCCCTCCTCGGTCATGTTTCTGGCGCCCGAGCCCCAACGCTCTAGCTCTTGAAGCACCTGTGAGCCTAACCACCACTGGTCTGGCCCTCGTTGGACTCGACGATGGCCTCGGATATCTCGCGGTTAAGCGCGCTCTGACGCGGCACGGCGACGCGAAGCACGCCCTTGCGCTGGTAGTACTCGACGAAGCTCACGAGATCGGGGTACAGGACCGTGGTCTGGGTCACTTGGTCCGGCGGCACGGCCGAGTACGCGCCGTTGCTCAGGTGGAAGATGCGGTTGTGTCGGAAGACTGGCTGCCCTGTGTTCGCATCCACGTGGTCGATGAAGGACGCGCAGTAGCAGCCCTCCCGAGAGCTGTACCGGATGAGGAAGCTGCCCCACTTGCCCTCAACCGCCTGCTGGTGCTGCGTCAGCAGCTGCTGCGCGCGCTCGCGGTCGATGTCGCCGTGGAAGAAGCTCGCGAGGCCCTCGGAGCGCAGGCTCAGCAGTCTTCGCGCCAATTGGAACTGCTCGTCCACCGCGAAGTTCCCTAGGAGCTGCATGCACTCGACGCTCGTCGATTGCTGTCGACGGAGGTCGCAGTGTGATAATGAGGGTAAGTCACGTGACGCATCGACGTCAACGCTCGAAGAGCACGCACCATGAGGTGGTTGCACGCGTGGCGCACGATGTAGACGAGCATGCGGTCGTCGCTGCCCACTCGCGCCGCGCCTTCGAGCGCATAGCTGTCGAGTCGGATAGCAGAAACAGCAACACATATCCACGTCAGGTTGAACCTACACACACCGACTAAAGGCCGCGTACGTACTTGAGTCTGATGAACGTGTGGGGCTTGGCGCGGATGCGGGCTTCATACTCTCGCACGGCCCACTTGGCGAGCCGCTCGTGGCCATTCGCCGCGTCGACGAAGTACGGGCCGGCGCCGCGCGCGTCCTGCACCCACTCGAGCACGGACGAGTGGAACGGCCGCAGCACGCAGTCCTCCTGGTCGGCTCCGTCGTCGCCAGCGCCGTCGTTCGCCTGGTTATCCACCTCCTCCTCCTGCTTGGTCAGGTACACGAGCGAGCCGAAGCGCGCGACCACCTCGCGCCGCTCATACACGTCCCACTCGAGCACGCTGGCCAGTGCCCGGACAGTGAACGGCTCGTAGGCGGCGCACAGCACCTCGAGCACCGGCCGCAGCCGCGTCTTGAACACGAGCTCGCGCTGGCGCTCGTCGTCGCTCTGCGCCGCGAAGTGCCGGTCGAACGCCTGGCGTAGACTGCCGCCCATGCCCGTGGGCAGCGCGTCCAGCTCGTGCAGCGCCAGCCGACCCTCCTCCACCGCGTGCACCACGTTGACGGCATACAGGAACAGTCCTTCCGCGCGTCTGGCGATCAGCGCGACCTGATCAGGCGAGATCCTCGGCACGCTCTCGTTGTTGTCGGCCGGTCCAGAGCTGTCCTCGTTACCGTCGAGTGGGGCGTTGTCACCGTCGCTACAGCCAAGAGACGACGCGATGAACGCCTCAATGTCGCGCTCGTTCTCGTGCGCGAAGTGGTCGATTATGACGGTCGGAGCGAACGCCTGGAGCCGCGCGCGGACGTCAGGGGAGTCGCGACTGAGCAGCACGAAGCGCACCCAGGACGGCAGGCGAGCGACAAGTGATGGCAGCATCGACACGAGGCAGCCGTCCAGCATTGAGGACCCATGGAGAGACGCAGGGGTCGGGAACATGGCCATGGACGAGGGCGGCAGGATACACTCGAGCCCGTCGATTAGCAGCACGAGCGGAGCGATCCCGCGGTCTCCCTTCCTCCGCGCGATCGCGTTCAGCGGCTCGACCAGCAGGTGCGTCACCAGCGACGGGAAGGACGAGACGGGCACGACCTCCTCGAGCGGGTCGCGCGTCTGCTGCAGATGCGCCGCGTACTCTGGGAGCTGCGTCGTCAGCTGGTAAGCGAGCGAGAGCACGCACCGGCGCGCGCTCTGGGTCTGCTCGTGTTCCTGCAGCGCGAAGTGGAAGGCCGCTATCTCGGGGAACTGCTGCACCATCCGCGCGGCGATGGCCGTCTTGCCGGCGCCGATCTGCCCCGTGATCCAGAACACGCGCTGCTCCGTTGCGTTGTCCCGGTCGCTAGCGTCTGCATCCCCCCCTGTCGTCGTGTCCTTGACCCAGTCGCGTAACAAGTCGAAGAGCCACTCGCGGCCTGTGAATCGATGGGTGAGCTTGCTCATTTGCTGCTGGAACGAGAACGGGGAGAGCAGCGAGAACAGGCGAGCTTGCTGCCCCTCGTGGTCCAGCTGTCCTCTTCTCAGCGCGTTGATGAGCTGCTCCCGGCGGAGCTGATAGCGGACGGCGTTGATGGCGGCAGGGCCTATGCTGCTGCTGTACATGAGGCAGTCCGTCATGTCGAGCCACTGGATGCGGCAGATGGACAGCGGGATCTCGCTCGGGCGGACCATCAGCGGGACGAAGCCGAGCCCGGCAGCCATGGCGGCCGAGATATCGTTCAGACTGGACCCGTGCGGTCGGCCGACGCTCTCGGGAGTGACAAGCAAGATCAACTTGCTGCCCTTGTCTGCCGCTGCCCACTGAAGCGCGTCCGCGAACGAGTTCTGGCTCGAGTCGTCGTCTGGGTCGTGGCCCGCGAGGGAGGGCGGACAGCGAGGCAAGAAGAGCAGGAAGTCGGCGGCCGACAGATCGTCGTACAGCTGCTTGGCGAGCAGGTAGCACGACTCGTCGAAGCTGAACACGAAGCGGCAGCGGTGCTCGTCCGACGCGGAGCCGGTCGGCGCTGCACCCGCGACGATGGTCTGCTCTTGGCCTGTCCGGCTCAAAGTTTCAGTCTCGTCATCAACCTGAGTGTCATCGGGGTGCGGATGGCCATCCACATCAGAGGCTGATGCCGCCGACGGTAGCGGGTCTGGCGCCGAGGCGCCTCGCATGAGCTTGCGGTCTCTTGCGGCCGCTGAGGCGCTGGACTTGCTGACGGACTCGCAGCTCGCGCGGTGCTGCAGTAAGCGGCGCATGCTGCTCCCGGCTCTCGCGCTTGCGTTTATCTGCCGCACGTCCGTTTTGTGGTCGTACGAGTCGAACGGGTGGAGGTTCTCCATCCCGCCCACCGCCGGCACGCCGTACGCCATCATGTCCGGGAACTGCAGTTCAATCGACAGCGTCAGCACCGCCACCACGGCACGAACTAGCAGTCCGGGATTGTACCAGTTCCAACATCGCGAAAAGCCGCTGCAGCTTCTCCCAGCATCGGTCGCTGTGGATCTTGCCGGCCATCTCCTCCTTCCAGTCCGCGTCCGAGGCGTCCAGCGCGGTATCCGACGGGACGCAGTCACGCAGGTCGAAGAACGGCAGCATGGCAATGGCCGGCGGCGGCTCGCTGTCCGCCACCATGACGGGGAAGATGGCCAGGCGGCTGGAGGCCGCGCGCGCGATCTCATTGAGACAATAGCCGTCGGGCCGGCGCAAAGCGTGCGGCGTCATGAGCAGCAGCACGCGCCCGTCATGCTGCGCATCCTTGACCCACGAGAGCCCACCGGCGATGCCGTCTTCCCAGTCCACGCCCGCGGAAAGGCGCTCGGCGTCGACCCACACCTCATGTCCGCGCGCCTGCACTGCATGGTCGTTAGCCCACCGTGATTGTATTGTGACGCACGCCGTGGTCCTTACGCGCCGCTTTGATGTGGAACGCGAGCTGCTGGAAGCGGTCATGGCCGTCTGGTCGTACAGAAGAGCGTCAGAAGCAGCGGAAATGCATGGGAAGCAGCGCTGCAACACGGAGACGGACACGAGAGGAAAATCTTGAGCGACGCCACGGGGCGGAAGCGCAGCGAGAACAGCTCCTCGCGCGCCGCAGACGCGTCTGGAGGAGAAGAGGGAGCCGAAGAGGGGGATGAAGGAGTAGGCGAGCATAACGCGCAGGCCTCGCGGGTCCACGCAGCGGCGGCGACCGGCGGATTGGACGCCATTGCCGTCGAGGTGTTGGAATGCTGACAGACAGTCGGGCGCGCGCGGCGGTCGTGACCCGCGGTCCCGGGCCGAGCAGACGCCACCGGCGTTGGTGGTGCGTAAAAAGCAGCTCTGACACAATCTGTGACGTGATAGTGCCAACGTATACCCTGGCGCCACGGTTTTGAGTTCGGGGAGGATAGCAAAAGAAAATAAGCCGTTCCATACAGCATAATCGCCGATTATATATTGGATTGATCTGGATTCAGCATATAATATAATTGTAATTTCAGAGGGCCTCTGAACATCGTGTTTTATACTTGATTAAAGTATGGAATAGGTGTAGTTTCAAACCTAGGTGTAGCGTAGGTTTAATTCAATACAAACATCAAATGAC
>JAADXY010000947.1:0-11703 GCA_023338065.1 Phytopythium montanum
GCCACACGCTACCGACTGAGATCAAGACCCGAGCTCGGACGTCACCAAGGACGCCACATCCGACGACCGAGCGAGTGCGTGAGCGGATCAGTGAATTTTCCTGATCCCGCTACACCACAGCACCGAGCTCTCTCTGGTCCGCCATTCGCCGCGCCACCCACTGCGGCTCGACCCGCTCCTCGTCCGTGAGGTTCGTTACCCCGAACCAGGAGGTGGGAAGAGGCGCGACGACGCCCCAGCGACCGGACTGCCTGGAGACGCGCCTCAGGTCCTTCCGCGCTGGCAGCCACAGCTCACGCGCCACCTCGCTGTCAAACCAGACGCTGGGCGGCACGAGCCCCCTTTGGCTCGACGGTGCTGTGACGGACTCTTGGTCATATAGCCGTCAGCCGTCAGCCGGAAGCCCACTTACTCCGTCTCGCGGCGTCCTCCAGCAACTCAACACCTTGTTGGCCCTTGGTGCCACCTAGAACCGCGCGCCGGGACCTTGGTCGATCCCTATTTATTCAGTTCACTGTCCTGCTCTTGCTCTCGCTGCTCACACTCCACTGCTCTCATCCTCGGCGGGCCACCTGCTAGTGCCCTTGCCCCTGTCCTGGTCCTTGACGGCCAAAACGAGACTGCTCAGCCGTCGGCGGCCGTTCACTTGCAGGCGCTTGACACGTCTCGCCGCCACACTGCGTCGCGCCGCCGCTCGCCAGCCCCTTCACGCTGTCGCCTCGCCGCCGGCGCTCGACCCGGCATTTCAGCCTCGCGCTTGACTGCCGCGTTCGCCCACTCCCCGCCGACGTCGCCTCGCCTGGATCCGCCGCCGGCCGCTCTCCACTTCTCGTTCTCCTTGCCCCGCGCCGTCTGCTCCCGGCTGGTCGTTCTCCTCCCCCTCGACGCCCTGCATCGCCCTCCGCGCAGCTTCCGACTGCTGCAGCACGTCATGAGTACCCATAGGCACAGGCGCGCAGCGCCACGATCCGCTCGCCTCGCCCGTCTTGGCCTTGATCTTCTTGGATTCCACCGACTAGCTGCTCCTTTCTTGATCTTGGTTCTCTGCCTGCCCCGTGGGTGACGCCACCGAGGCGTGCGACCTTCTGGGTCGGCACTGGCTCTCTCGGCGTACTTACCCGCCTGCGACGGTACTCCTCTCCTCCGCGCTCGCCACCCTCCTGCGTCTCTTCATCCACATCCTCCTGGCCGCCATGACGGACTGTCCTCGCTCTTGACGTGGCCACTGGCTCGTTACAGTGCCGGCGCTCTGGCGGTGCGCTGGCGCTTGGACTCGGGTGCCGCCGCCGCTGGTGCTGGGTGAAGGGTGTTGGTGGCGAGTCGCGCCGACCGACGCACCACAGCGTCCGTCCGCTGGCCTGGTGGTGGCGCAGTGGGAGTCTCGCTGACGACGCGCTCGGAGCGGCCCACCATGTCACCCCTTGTGTCCGACAAGGCGAACTGGGAGTGAGCTTCGTGGCAATCTGTCGGCTTTGCTAGCGGTAGCGAGGGACGTGCGTTAGAGAACTTGCACTTGTATGGCAGCGAGTCGGTGGCGAATCAGCAAGCATCACCATTAAAATCACGCACTCGCATTGGCGGAGTTGTTGCCGAGCGTTCACGTGCAACAACGCCGGAGCGAAGCCCTGCTCCGGCAAACTTGCGAGTGCTGCGCGTTGCGTTTCCGATGTGGAAAGTTCGCGTGTGCGGGCAGGTGAATATTCGGGTTTGCGACGTGTGCAATGTGTGACGCGCGCAAAACTTCAACGTGTTAACCCGTTTGCAAACGAAGTCACACTGACGTGGTCTTTACGCTTCAACATGACTTGGATGCCATCCAGACGACACTTTTGTGTGGTAGAGTGCCTCTACTAGCCTGTCCTGCTCACTCAGAGCTTGCCGACGCCATAGTTGTACGCGTTGACGCCGCGCGCGGACGGGGCGGCGGTCTTGAAGCCGCCGATCTGCGTCTTGTACGACGGCAGCTTGGTCTTGACGTTGCCGTCGTTGATGTTGCTGAACGCGCCGCTCTTGACGACCGTGTTAAGTACGCAGTCGCGTCCGATGCTCGCCTTGCAGTCGGCCGCGCTCTTGGGTACGAACAGGTTGCCGGCCTTGTCGTTCAGGTTGGGCGTCGTCACCGACTCAATGTAGTTGCCTTCGGCCAGCACATAGGCGCTCGCGGCCACGTCGAACGCGTGGCCAGTGTTGTCCACAATGTAGTTGTTCGCAGCGTGGAGGATCGTCTGCTGGTTGGCCGTGCCGCCGATCTTGGGACCGCGGCCGGAGAACGTGTGCAGGTAGTTGTTGACGAACGTGACCTCGGTGGACGCGCCGTAGATGAGGAACCCCCAGTAGTGGTGGCCGTCGCACGACGCCGAGTACTTGGTGCGTCCGTCAAAGTCCGAGTTGCTGATGGTCACCTGCTTGGCGCCCGTGAAGTTGATGACCACCATCTGGCGGCCGACGTCCGACACCTTGACGTGGTCGATCCAGATCTTCTTGGGGGCTACGCTGCTCTCGCCGTTGATCGTGATGGCGTCTCCGCCCCAAACAAGATGCGGGTTGAGCTGCTTGATGTAGACGTTCTGGATGATGACGTTGTCGCCGCGGATAAACAACCCCTTGCCGATGATGACGCCCGAGCGGCCGACGCCGACGAGCGTCTTATTGCTGCGCACGACTAGCGGGTTCTTCGCCGCGTTGTCGTACGTCACCTGCACGGCCGTGCCGGCCGAGCAACCGCCTGTGTTGGTCATGGTCGTGTCTCCAGCCATGAGGATCGTGTCCTGCGACTGGAAGCCGTTCTTCTTGGCGATGCACTCCCTCGCGAAGTCGGAGCGGCAGCCCTTCTCGGTCGTCGAGCCCTCCGTGTTGATGAAGTTGTACGTCTGCTGCAGCACGATGACGCGCGCCTGGTTGTCGCTCAGGTAGTTCTTGAGCTCGGCCGTGTTCTTCGGGTACACGGGCGTCGCGTTGCCGCCGCCGGTCGTGCCGGCCGCGAAGCCCGGAGCCGAGCCAGTGTTGTACGCCGACGCGGTGGCCATCACGGCACAAGCCGCGGCCATCGCCACGAGACGGAGACGCGAGAACATGGCGAGAAGGAAGACTGGTGAGACGGCGACCTTGGGGATTGACTGGCTGGATTGGCAGTGGCTGGCGGAGCGCGAGTTGAGAAGTGAGAGAGAGCGAGAACGAGCGAGAACGAGCAGCGCGAGTGAACTTGGAGCGACAGACGACGGGGATTTGCGTGCAGTTCCTGTGCGGACGAATAGACTTGACGCTTGCACGGCGCATGTCGGCGCGTGTTTTGCTGTTTGAACCGGAGAATCGTTGACGCTGCGCAATGTAAAGGCGTGCCGTGCACGGACAGCGTGGCTGTTTACAGTTTTCAGCACGAAGGGCTCCAAACGTCAGCATTGTCGTCAAGTCGGACAGTCTGCAGATTGTTCTTCGAAACCAGATGGGAACAAATCTTACTGCATTCCCACCGAGACCAACATCTGTTGCCGTGGAAATTGCCGCGGACAACTCGACGCGCAGGGGACCATCGTCGCTGTTCCATGTGATTGACCTCACCTCAAGACAAGGAGGCCGTACAGTTCATTGACGACACACACCGAGCGTCCGCATCGAAGCTCTGACAGCAGATCTCCTGCGTTGGCTGCAGTGACAACCGTCTATTCACCGGCAGTGCTGAGTCTGTTGCTTGCCTCGGCTCAAATGGCGACGGACTTTGTAAGGAGGCGATGCAGAGCCACAACGGAGACATCGATCGATGGCTTTGCAGCTTCAACTCGTGCCCACTTCAAGTCCACATGCTCAGACGCCTCGATCGCCCAGGAGTTGGCGTCGAACAGGCGTTAGCTTAGAGCTGACGGACTGAAGCCGAGCTCGACGTCGAAGTTGCCGCAAGCAGGCGACAGCTTGGCCGCTGGCCCCACCTTGTACTCGGCGTTGGTCCTAGGTGTACTCCGAGTCAGCGCAGCGGCAATCGAGTCGACAGATCAAGCGGGAACATCGAGTCGTTGGCGCTTGACGACACCACAAGCGTGCAAATCTTGCTGGCAAGCTATCTATGAGTTTCTAGGACAAGTCGCGTGGTGAGATCAAGGACGAAGCGAGTCGCCTTATCTAGTGATCGGGAGCCTGTGATCGATTGTCTGCGCTTGCAGTCCAGACGTGACGCTGTGGCGAGTACGTCGGAAGTAAGGTCCTCAGCGGCTGTTCATGATGGAAGATCCACGAGTTGATTGACTCGAGCGCAACATGCAACACGCAACCGCGGTCTCACATTATAACAGCTACACTCACTTACCACCATGACGGCCGTCGTCGGGGTATACTCCGATCGCTGGTGTCTCGAGGCACGACACACGCGGCGACACGCCTCCCCGCCTCATTGAAGGGCGACGACTGCCAGCGCACATTACGAATCAAACGCGGCGCTTGCGGGCGTTGCACGAGCTGCTCGCGCTCGGCGTCGGCGCCGCTGTCGCCGTGGCCGCAGGAGCCGCCGTCGTAGCAGCAGGAGCTGCCGTCGTGACAACCGGAGCCGTAGTCGCAGCAGTCGGAGCCTCTGTCGTCGCAGCCGGAACCGCCGTTGTGGCGGCAGGGGCCTCCGTTTCAGCCTCCGCATCAGCGTCGGCGTCGACGTCCGTGGTGCTAGACGTGCTGAGCGATCCGACGCCGTAGTTGTCGCTTGCGAGCGTCAGCTTGGCGGCCGCTGCGGCGCTGTACCCTCCGATCTGCGTCGTGAAGGACGCCAGCTTCGTCTGGACGCTCGCCTCGTTGTACCCGACGAAGTAGCCGCTGTCCACCACCGTGTTGAGCACACAGTCGCGTCCGATGCTCGCCTTGCAGTCGCTCGCACTCGTCGGCACAAACAGGTTACCGTCCGTGTCGTTGAGGTTGGGCGTCGTCACCGACTCAATGTAGTTGCCTTCAGCCAGCACATAGCCACTAGCAGCGACGTCGAACGCGTGGCCAGTGTTGTCGTAGATGTAGTTGTTGACGGCGTGCACGACGCTCGACTGGTCGGCAGTGCCTCCGATCTTGGGCCCACGACCGGAGAACGCGTGCAGGTAGTTGTTGACGAACGTGACCTCGGTCTCGACGCCATAGAGCAGGAAGCCCCAGTAGTGGTGGCCGTCACAGGACGCCGAGTACTGCGTGTTGCCGTCAAAGTCGCAGTTGCTGATGGTCGTGGCCTTGACCCCGGAGAAGTTGATGACCACCATCTGGCGGCCGACGTCCGACACCTTGACGTGATCAATCCAGATGTTCTTGGGCGTCGCGTCGCCGGATCCACGCAACGTGAGCGCGTCACCGCCCCAAACAAGATGCGGGTTGAGCTGCGTGATGTAGATGTTCTGGATGATGACGTTGTCGCCGTTGATGATCAAGCCCTTGCCGTAGAGGACGCCCGCCATGCCCTCGCCCACGAGCGTCTTGTTGCTGTTGACGACCAGCGGACTCGTGGCCGCGTTGTCGTACGTCACGTCGACCGCCGTGCCGTCCGTACAGCCGCCCGTGCTCGTCATGGACGTGTCTCCGTCCATGAGGATCGTGTCCTGCGACTTGAACCCGTTGTTCTCGGCCAGACACTCGGCCGCGAACGACGAGCGGCAGCCAGTCTCGGTCGTCGAGCCCTCGGTGCCGGAGAAGTCGAACGTCTGCTGCAGCACGATCACGCGCGGCTCGGCGTCGCTCAGGTACGTCGACAGCTCGTCCACGGTCGTCGGGTACACCGGCTCGACGTCTCCGCCGCCGGTGGTGCCAGCCGCAAATCCCGGAGCCGAGCCCGTGTCATAGCCGGCGACGGTGGAGGCCGCGACGGCACAGAGCGTCGCCAGTGAGAGGAGGCGAGCCATCGTTGGGCGGTTGTCTTGCTCGAGACACAGCGGATTGCACACTGAGCCCGTGACTTGGACGCAGACGTTGGTGGCCATGGGACGACGATGGGGAGAGCCCCGCGGCGAGCGGGTTGATCCCAGCGTGGTGTCCGAGCCTTTACAGTGGAGCGCCGACGTGGAGCGTGAGCCTAGCGACGTGTCGATGGGAGGAAGTCTCAGTCACATGGACGGATGACGGTTCTTGGCGAGTCCAGGTGTCCGCGTCAACCTTCCGCGTCAGCAGCTGGGCTGGTCTCAGTGGGAAACGCAGACGAAAGCGCCGGGCGATCCGATCCGATCCGATCCGACCCGATCCCTCGCCTCAAGTCAAGTCAGGGTTGACCTGTGCCAGTGTGGTGGAGTGAGCCAGTATGGTGTTCACCCGTCGCCCCAAGCTCATTCGCGGCGACTCCTGCTGGCGATGCAAGGCCTGGAATACCACGGCGTATCAGTGGAGAGAGCAGAGCGCACATGCCCCGCGATCGAAATTGCGCCGGTAGTTAGGGCTTTTACACTGTGAAAGCCTTCGGTGTGTCCACTGGCGGACACGCACACATCCATCACATCTGCAGCTGATGGACGGAGTTCTACTTGCCGGCGGGCTACGCGCTGACCCAGTGCGTGTGCTCGCGATGGCTGGGCGCTTCTCGTGGCTGCCGTATCACCCAGGATGTCCATTGCGCCTCCCAAAGGCCAACGACGTCCTCCGAAGCGCCGAGCACCTGCTGGTCTTCTGCGCCTACACCCGCGTCTGAGACGACGATCGGCCAGCGCGTGGACAGCAACCGCCAGCCACTGCCGCTCCCGTCCGTCACCGGTGCTCTCTTCAACCGCAAGCCGGTCAAGATGGTGGACGCCTGAGCAAATGAGTGCAACATGCTCGACTACCAGCAGCAGCTCTACCTGCCAGCAAAAATGGCGTGCTCGGGATTCCTTTACCTTCGGATCCGGCAGTTGGGCTCTCCCATGTCGCGTTCGGGATACGGCAGTTGGGCTTCTTTTCACCGTCAACGTGAGATGCTAGCAACGGCGGCCACCACCCCGATCCGATCGGCTTCTCCAAGGCGGTGCCTGGTTCATTCCGGAATCGGCCTCGTCGGAGAGGAGGCACCACTTACTACACCAGCCTACACCAGCTCAAGCTCACGCTCAAGCCAGCGGCGATGCTCGCGCGCTCGTATGAAGACTTTGCGCCTCGAGGCGGCGCGCGCGACTACCTTGGCGAGCATGCGGCGGACGTGGACGAGCGCCGCGACCGCCGCCAACGCGAACTATCGGCGGCCGAGCGCCGACGCCAGACGCTGGACGAGCTCGAGGAGGAGGCGCGCAACCTGGCCGAGTACACGCGCAGCAAGATGGAGGAGATGGGGGAGCGTATCCGCGACACGGCCGGCTCTACTCGCGACCGCGCGCGCGAGACGTTCGGGCTCAGCGGCACTGGCGACGCGAGCTACCTGCCGGACGAGCAGCACCGCCGGTACGACGAGTCGGTGCGCAGCGCGGCCGACAAGGCGAGTGAGCACGCGCGTCGTGGAGCGAATCGAGCTCGTGGACGAGTGGAAGAAGTCGGCGACCGTACGGCTGGATGGACGGAGCGGACCCGTCGCGGCCTGGACGATGCGACGTCCGGCGCTCGTGACCGCGTGAGCGACGTCGGGGACCGCGTCGGGGACCGCGTGTCGGACTGGCGCGAAAGCATCCAGGACGTTGGCGCGTCGGCTCGTGACCGCGTCTCGGACTGGGGAGAACGCACGCGTGAGCGCGTGGAAGAGCTGGGCTCGATGGCTCGCGACCGGCTGCAGGACTTTGGCGGCAAGGTGCAGGAGCTTGGCGGCAAGGCGGGTGACTACGGCGGCAGCGTCAAGTATCAGGTGGGTGACACGATGGACGCGGCGCGAGGCCGCGCGCAGGAGACGTGGCGCCACAACGCGGACGCGGCCAGGGAGATCGGCGGGACGGCCGGTCGCGAGTACTGCCTGCCGCTGCCGACGGACCGCATCTGCGCTCGCCACGCCCTGTGGGTCCTGCTGCCGCTGCTGTTCTTCCTGGCGGCGTGGTACCTGCGCCGCCGCAACCCGGACAAGTGGAGCGCGGGCATGAAGAAGCTGCGCATGCAGCGCGAGGCCATGGGCGAGAAGGCGCAGAGCATCAAGGACCAGGCGGCGCTCGGGTCCAAGCTGCAGAGCGCCAAGAACCAGGCGCTCGAGACGCTGCAGGAGCAGCAGCACGCGTTCGACAAGAAGAAGGACAAGTGAGGCGGTTGGATGAGGGTCAAGGCTCAAGGGGGAGCGAGGGAAGGCACGTGTGGCGTCGAGACGGACCGACGAGAGGACGCGGCAGACTGCATCTTACATGAGTAAACCCCAACATGGAGGGAGTTGGTTGCATGACAAGGCGTCGCTCATGTATGCAGGTGGTGTATGGCCTCTCACCCGCCGCCTTATGCCACTTTCTGCCGCTTGGCCGCCTCGGTATCGGGTCCGGGTGTTCCTGCCGGCGTGGGAGCTCCGCTGCTGCCTGGTGCGGCTGTCAATAGCCCGGTGGCGCCTGCGGCCTCCTTGTCCCTGGCCTCGAGCTTCTCGGCGATCTCTGGCGCGTGCTTCTTCATGAGCTGGATGAGGATCGAGTCGACGCGCGCCGAGTTCTCGCGCTGCTTCTCCATCTTCTCGAGTTTCTGCTTGAGCTTCAGCTGGAGCTCTGCGGCCACAGCAAGCAAGCAAGCCGCGTTCAGACCTATGCAGTGGCCAAGAGAGCAAGCGAGGGCGACGCACGCTCCGAGGGGATGACGGGCGCCTTCTTGTCGTCCGAGCTAAAGTCCCACGCGTAGCCCTCGGTCGGGCTGAAGCGCACGCCGGCCGCCAGTCCCTGGAAGGCCCTGCTGACTCGGTAGCTGCATTTTTTCTGCCATAAACCCGCACTCCAACCCATTAGCACGGCGTCTAATTCGACCAAGGCAGCTAGAGAGGGTCGTTCGTACAAGCCGCGAGGTGAGCATGGCGTGGATGTTTGGCGCCTGGTAGATGGTGCCGTCCAGCACGTAGTAGACGGCGAGCGGCTCGACCTGCGTGCGGCTGCTGCGGCGCTGCTTGCGCACGAGGAAGAGCTGCTGCGGCAGCTGCTTGGCACCGTTGGGCAGCAGCTCGTACTCGACGCCGCGCATGTTCTTGAGCTGCTCGAGTCCGAGGCGCTGCATCTTGAGCCGCTCGTTGTTGCACGACCGGTCGTAGAACGGAGACAGCGCGAAGTAGTGTAGCACCGTCTGCGCCGTCAGCGGGAACGACTGCAGCCACACCGTGTCGCGGAACGACGCGTTGTAGTCGTCCACGTGCGCCGCCACCTCCATCGCGACGCCTACTCCGGCTCCGACTCCGGCTTGGGCGAAGTTCGAGCGCTGGTTGTGTGGAATGTTGGGCTTTGAAACGCTCGATGGCGGCACTTTCTCGGCGCGGAATTCTTATCGGAATCTCCGCCACACCACCAGCACACTATTTTAGGAAATATTGGGCGAAGAATGAAGAAATGAACATTATTCTGCCCAATATCAACGTTTGTGTTTTCAAGTTTCCTTCTTCCATCGTACAATAAAGTAGTGTTGCCACACTACCGCAGTCCTAATATTCGTAACGGTTTCCAAATAAACCGCGCAAAACATACCGCGGCAAGATAAAAAAATGTTCGTAAATGACAACAAAACGTCAATACCCACATTTCTTTGGATATCGAATCTGACAGTTTAGTACCATCTGTTGACAAAACACTTAAGTACCATTTTTGACAATTATAATATACAAAGAACCTTTGATATATTATACTAATGTTAATTTTTTGAAATCAACAATACTACGTACTTTGGCATTTATTTTCAATAACTTAACGAAAGTTGACACGTTTCAATTGCTCATTCCTCCCAACAAGATGCTTTCTGTTGCGGGTTTACCCTAAAATGGAACAGCGAATGTTCGCGAAATATCATGTCGGTGTTTTTTGCGCAATATTAGAATTTCGAGGGCTCCCCTGACTGAAAACCCTTCAATTTGTATTTACTATTATGATGATTTTCCAAACTCTCTTATTTACTATCGCAACTGCTTTAACTTTCACAAATCATGTGTGGAAAAGTATAAAATGACGCAGGTTTTTAGTTTGGGCTGTTGTGAGTTGACTTCTTTTTTACATTTGATGGAACTTTGGGTTCCCATTTCGCAGCCAACTGGACTTCATTTCGTAAAATTCCCGCACCTGGTAAATATATTACCTCATTCGACATTTAAATTACCGATTTCGCTATGGTTATCCGAATCAGATTCAACTCACTCCACTTTTGTCTTCTTCTTTGGGGGTTCCATAGGCCACGCACTGCCTCTGGCCGCCTCACACACGGCTGTCCGACGCTTGGCTGAACAACGAAACCAACGATGGTGGAGGGGTAGACGGTCGTCATACAGGAGTGCCAGATCCAATCGCATGCACTCCACCTCCAGTCAAGATCAACGGTGCTAACACTGATGCACTACTGGCAATTCGCGCCACGCGCCTGTCTCGCACGTGTCGCCCGAGATCAGCGAGTTCGCGGTTCTCTCTCTTCAGACCTCAAGAGGAACTCCTGTCCTTCTCTGCTCAACGGCACTGCCGGAATAGTGGAGCTCCTGCTTCCCTGTGGGTCTTTCACGCCAAGGATGCTGTTGCGAGATGAATATCGAGGTGCGGGTAGGTAGGTCGGTGTGATCCCACGACGTTTGTCTAGTAACAAGTTTAAATGAAGACAAGACACTTGAGTGAAACATGGGAAAAGGATCTGAATAAGGATTTAGCGATAACGCCTTTTCTAGAGCGCGTGAACCACTCACACGACGTGGAAGCTCGTGACAGGCAAAAAAAGAAGAAGCTACCAGCCAATCACTGGCTGCCAGCTCCTCAGGGTCGGACACCTGTGACGGGACCGCGTCACAGAGTCACATCAACCCACTCGCTTATGTGACAGGTGTCGTCCCGTCACGTTCGCCCCACTAGGGGCGGCGGCCACGGGACGCCATGCAATACCCTGTGAAATGCAAACATGTGGAAATACAACAGGGGCGCCTATAAGATCCGACGGCGCGTAAACGCCCGGTAAACAGGCGTTCACACTTCGACCGCCGATGGCGACCACCCTCTGCATATACCGCAAGCACGCGGCAACAGACGTCAGCAAAGGCAACTCCTTCTGGATAGTCCATCGGTCTGATCAGTGTCATCCTGTGGTGGCGGTCGTAGCTCCGTAAGCAACAGAGGCGAGAAGTATTGCAGTGGTTCATAGAGTTGCTCTAGGAGAGCTCGTCGTAGCACCATCTCATATGGGTGCGACTACCCCATCGTGCGTCCGCGCCTCTGTCTTTCACCATTCCGTTCTGCTCCCACAACATGCTGCAACAGTTAGCAGGAGCCGCCAACATTAGTGCTGATCCAATGGTTCGTACCTACTGGAGGCAGGTGTGTAAGGTAAGTCGCAAGAATCACTAGGATCCAGGCGTTCACGCTCGAACTAGGCAACAAGTCCCAGACAGCAAGTATTGAGAGACACAGGTAGGGACTGATACCTATGTACACTCCGGGCAACACCAGAACAACAAGTGCTCAGATGCTCCCTGATCAGTCTCACGTTGTGTAACCCCAAGCTTTGGCCCTTTTGATCGGGTTGTCGTAACACGCCCAGACACTTGCCTAGGATGCCACTCAAGCTTCACACACAAAGCCACTCGGATCGTGACGAGGAACACACGCGCACCGGGTATGGGAACACCCGGCGCGCCTCTCAGTCTCTGTCTTTTGAGGCCCAGACTCCGAGCCTAAA
>JAADXY010000948.1:0-11701 GCA_023338065.1 Phytopythium montanum
AAGTTCGGGGCCTTGATCTTGTGCGTCCCTGTGAACGCGCCGATGAGAAGTAAGCTGTCTCCGATGACTTCCAAGTCGATCAGAGCGCGGTTGTGGTTGGCCTTCAGATGGAACAAGCCGGCTCGCAGTCCGGAGGCCTCGCTGACGTTGTTGGTGGCCTTCGGCCCCGTGTAGCAGTACCCGGCCGCCTCCAGTTGCCAGCCATCCGGCGGACGAAAGGAGGCGACGCACCATCCGCCCCCGCCGATGCCTGGGCTGCCGCGAGCGCCGCCGTCGAAGCGCAGGCGCATCTTGCCAGCAGCTCTGGGTCGAACATGAGGCTCGAAGAGAGTCATGTTGCGTATCAATGTGGGTTCAATGTTGCAAAAAGATACGAGCACCTTTAGTGGGCAACATAATAAATCAGCTGGCGATCGAAAAGGAGTTGGTCGCCATGAACCCATTGCCATTCTCGCTCTCGACCCACCGGGAAAGCTGCCGCCGCTGCTGCTTGACGCCGGCCTTCCTCCCTTTGAGCGACCCCCTCGGTCCCTAACGGTTCACTGTGCACGTGGCTGGTGTTGTCGACAGCACCAACACCATGGGTGGACCCGCCTTGAATGAGGCGGCGGTGGCCAAGGACCTGGGCAAGCTGCGCGATAAGAGCCAGAATCTGAGCGGCAACCTGGAGCTGTGCCTGCCCGTGTGCGACCGCCTGGACGAGCTGTTTGTGGCCGTTCAAGCCGCGACCGAGGAGGACCGCGAGCGCGTGACGGCCAAGTTTCTGGCCACGATCAGCAAGTTTCTGACGCTGCTGCGCGTGCAGAACCACTACGGGTACATGCTCTTCTGGCTGGCCAACAGCCAGCGAGTCGTGGGGCAGATCACGCAAGCGCACACGCGCGTGGACGAGCTGTACGCCGCGCTGGGCGTCGAGGAGAAGGCCGAGCTGCACGATTGGCGCGCCAAGCTCAAGCAGGGCTGCGAGGAGCAGCGGCGCTGGTTCGTCAAGACCATCAACGTCTGGTCGGACTCGATGCTCGTGATCGACGTCTCGGACCCGAGCAAGCTCAAGGAGATCCTCACGACGATGCAGACGCAGCTCGAGATCCGCACTGGTGGCGGCCAGAGCCAGGGGCAGCCCACAACAGCTGACCCAGCCACTGAGCTCCGCACTATCGCTGACCAGAGCCAGGAGCAGCCCGCGACGGCGGACCCGGCGGCTGAGATGCTGGACCTCATGCAGAAGACGCTCGACCGCGTCAACCGCTTCAAGGACGTGCACCTGGGAGAGGCATTCCCGTGGTTCGTCCATGCTGAAGACATCAAGCGCGACACGGGCAAGGACGCCCCGCCGTTCAAGGTCGGCACGTTTGGGCAGCTGTACAAGGGCATGTGGATGGACGAGTGGGGGGAAAGGGAGATGCCTGTGGCCATCAAGGAGCTCATCGCACTGAAAGGCTTGGACGACAACTCGCGCTTCTCGAGGGAGCTCTCGACGTGGTCCAAGCTGCGCCACAAGAACATCCTCGAGATGCTCGGCGCCAACCACGTGGCCCCCAAGAAGTTCTTCATTTCCGAGTACGCAACCGAGGGCAACTTCGACGACTTCTTCACGAGGAGCAAGGCGGCCAAGACCAACTGCAAGCAGCTCTGGGAGCTCTTCCGCCAAGCCGCCACGGGGCTCCAATTCCTCCACGAGAACAGCGTCGAGCACGGCGGGCTCAAGACGACCAATCTGCTCGTGACGCGTGTGGACAGCCAGCTCGTGGCCAAGGTGAGCGACTTCGGCATGTCCATCGTCCGCACCGAGTCCGTGTCCGTGAGCAGCCACGCCGAGAGCGAGAGAGTGCGCTGGAAGGCACCCGAGCGTCTGGAGCAGGCCACCGATGCCGTCGACTTCCACCTCGCCGACACGTACTCGCTCGGGCTGTGTCTGATCGACGCGGCGTCCGGGGAGCCCCCGTACGGGACCGACGACGACGACATGATCATCGCGTCCAAGCTCGCAGGAAAGCCGATCGAGCGGCCCAGCGTAGGCTTCACGGACGACGAGTGGGAGCTCGTGGCGAGCATGATCGAGAGCAACCCAGAGAAACGGCCGGCGCTGGACGTGGTGATCGCGAAAATGAAGGAGCTGGACGCTGTGCGCCAGTGTGGCGCCGAGGCGGCGTAAAGTGGCGGTCTGTCACTGAGACTGACATGGTACAAGTGGACAACTCCCGGACGACTGCAGTAACGTCCTGCTAATGAATTCAAAAGTAACGTGATGCGAATCCTTTATGCGTGTGTCGGACTGGTTTCGACCGCACCACCTCCTGCTCGATGATCCCGGTGCGCAGTCGGTCATAAGCATATCTTCTGCTCTTGAAGTTGTGTGCAACTGCAACTGGTTCATGGAACGGACCGATTGTGAACGTGCATGCCCTCTTCCTTTGAGGTGTCCAACGGAGTCGTAGGCTGTCGAGTGCATGACGACGATCAAGCCACGACTTTGAGATCAACTCTCTGCAGCGCCAGCGAGCTGATCCAACCGTCTGGGTCGCGAGTAAGCCGTAAGAGCTGGTCCAGGATCGATTCTCAACGCAGTGGGCCGACTAGCAAGTGGTGGTGTCGAAATTCGAGCAGATCGTCGACCCATTACGCCGCTCGAGTCGCCTCCTCCTTGAATGGCCAGTCCCGCTGGCGAAGCACGTCCAGCTCGCCCATGCGCTGGATCGCATCTTCAAGACTGGGACGGTTCTCCGGGCTGTGTCGACGATTATGCCCAATACGAGTTCCCACTTGGCGTCTGTGAAGGCTCTGTCTGGTCGCTCCATCGGCTCGTCGTCGAACAGGCTGAACGGGACTTCTCCCGCCGCAGCAACCCAAAGGCACAACCCGATCGAGTACGTGTCCACCCGACGAAAGTCGACGTGGTCTGTTGCATCAAACGGCAGCCGCTCTGGAGCCGTCCATCTTACCAAGGAACACTGCACGCGAGCATTCCCGACTTTTGCCGCCACCTCATCCCGCAAACTGGTAAATGCCATGTCGGCGACCGAGACTTTCGTGACGAACGTTGCGTTTTCCTCAGAGCCCACGCGAGTGACGAGGAAGTTCGCCATCTTGGGATCTTCATGGGGCACGCGGTTGTCATGGAGGAACAGAAGTCCCATGGCGGCCTGCTTGAACAGGTCCCAGAGCAGCTTCTTGTTCTCCTCGTCGCGCTCGAAGAAGTCCCAACAGTTGCCCTCAGTCGCGTACTCCAAGATGATGAACTTGGTGCGAGCCAGGTGGTTGGCGCCGAGCAGCCGGCATTTTCCCCGCCCTCAAGCGAGACGTCGCGCTCCGAAACATACCACGCGTGCACCACTTCCTGCCGCTCCTCAGAGTACCCGACGACACGAACAGCCGTCCTCTCCATCAAGTCGGCCAGCTCCTTCGACATCTTCAGCAACTGCGTCGTCACTCGATCATCGCCATCCAATCCGTTCTCAGACAGGCAACATTACGACCCCAAACGCAACATTTTTATCTTCTAGGTCACTGTTGACGTTGAAGCCGAGGTTGCGAAAGTGTCTCCTGCTGCATCTGCGCCGGGGGATGTTGTTGCGGTCCTTGATTCTGCGCAGACAGCAGTAGGTATGACAGGACCTGGTGGCACGCGCGAAACTGGGCGGACGCGTTCGCCAACGATGGCAAGAGTCTCCTCATTGGGATCCACCGCATCGACACTTGTCGTCTCTAGCTTCTCTTTGTCCATGGGCTCGTGTTTTGGCTCTATCATCAGCTCCCGCGATGGCTTGAGCGGTGTCGATGGTGTCGGTAATGAAGCTGATGCGATTGGGCGAGAACCAGGAGCGAGAGACGACGGCAATGCGTCTGACGTCGCGCCCCTCCTCTCGCGCAAGCAGTCCGCCATCTTGATATTGCCTTTCGAGTCATCGTCCGGGTTGAAAATCAGCGTCGACATCATCCTCTCTCGTCAGCTTCTAGGTGGCGAACGTGATGACATCCAGTATGAAGCGCTTGACGGCAGCTTGTTGAACGAACGCCTTCGCCAGAGTAAGTGCCAGAGACTCACTGCTGTAAGCGCAGCGCTCTGTAAGCTTTTGAACGTGAGCCATTGTCTGGCGCGTGGCGATCGCGGGTGTGCATTCAGCCCCGTGGAGAGCGACACCTTCGACAAATCTGTCAGCGATGATGGGTGTGCGTCCATGCTGGAGTTGGCGACCGACAACTAGACCAAGCACTCGCTGGACACTCCGACAGCAACACGGACTGAACTGTCACACGATGACCCGCTGGCGCGTCGTCGTATCGGCATCGACGACCTCGTCAGCGGCCTCGCTAGCAATGTCGATGCGTTGAGACCACGATCTGTCTCGCAGCGTTTTTACCAACCTTGTCTACGATGCCGTGAACGAGGGTGGTCGCCATGTTGGTGGCGATCTTGTGGACAATGATGCCGTTCTGGACGACGGCAGGGACGGCGATGCGATCGCTGATAACGATGCTGCTGTCGACATTGTTGACGCCGGTGTTGGTGATGATCTCGCTAACGAACGCGCGGCGATCTCGCTCGCAACGTCGGCAGGTATCCTATAGGCGGATAAATCACGCTGTCAGCGACAGAGTTGTCAGCGTCGTCGGCCGAGTCGCAAGCCAGGGGATCCGCAAAAAACAATCTAAATGTGCAAGACGGCCATGTCACTCACAGCTGCTGTCGGTTTCGAGCGCGAAACAGCGATGGCAGGACTTGCACACCGTTCCAGCAGCCTCTCGGCTGCTCTTGGAGGCCAGCGAGTGGTCGACGAGGCCACTGGACCGCTTCATGACGCCGTCGACGAGCTCTTGACGCTGCCGAACTGGATGCCAAGCCTACGGCCCGGCCTCATGCCGTCCCTAAGTGCTGCTGCCTGCTTCCAAGAGGACCACAAACCACACCACCGCTCGATCAGCGCATTCACGACGGCATCGACAAGCATGCCGACCGTCCTACCGGATAGGATAGCGGAGATATCCGGTAGCAGGTAGCTTCATAGATTGTTCGGTCAGTTTCGAGGACGAGAGGGTCGTTGGGAGGAAGCGGCGCACACTCTGGTCGCTCACAGGTCGGCTCAGTTCTGCTTTCGCCTCCTCGGGTCCAAGCCGAGCAACCTTTCTTCTCCCCCCTCAAGCAACCGCTGCCAGCCAAGCGACCGTTCGCGCACGACCATGCCGTCCCTCAGTCTACAGCCTACCGCTCTCGCCTTCGTTGGTCCTCCTCAGCTGGCGTCACTAACGGAGTTCCAGTACGTCGAGGTGGTCAGCGTGTCGGACGGTGTTGGGACCGTGCGAGCTGTCGGACCGGATAGCCAGGCCAGCTCCACCGAGTTCGACTTGCCGGCAGGAATACTACAAGCACGTCTCGTACCAAGCGTCGAGCGTCAGTTATGGCCTGGCGCTTACGTCTCCCACCCGGTCGCATTCGTGGGAAGCTCGGAGGACGGCGTCGACGAACGGCAGTAAGGCGTGGTGACCGGGTACTCGGCGAACGCAATCAATCAGCTCCTCCACATTGTCAACACTCACGGCACTCACCGCGTCGAGCTTACCGACCCGCCTGCCGTAATCAAGGCCGATTTGATCAACTACGCAGTGCAGACCGCTGCATTCACGAACTCAACCGCGCTGTCCGCCGCTGAGCTGCTCATCAAGCTGAACGAGGTGTGTGCGACCTGTAGCCGTCGTCGTGGATCGCTGCCAGCTACGTTTCTCGACACGCAGCCGGTTACCTTTGAACCATTAGCTCTCGTTCCCCTCGTGCGGCCTGACAGCCTCCGCCTAGTTCGAGTGCGGCGACAGCACCTCATCGACTTTTCCTCGGGGCCGCGGTCGCGCCGGCCAGACAACTTATACGCGGACCCCGTGCTGCCCGATCCTGCTCCGTCCGTCCGTCGTGCTGGACCAGCTCCCTCGAGTGCAGTTCCTGTGCGGTTCGGCAGTACCAACATGCTCAGCAATTCGTCTAGCCAATCCAGCAGCTCGGAGCTTGGCGATCGAGCGTCCTCAGACGACGAAGACATACGCGACGTTCAGCACCTGAACCTTCCTCTGGCCAAGCGTCGACGAGTCACGACTCAGAGCATCTCGGACGACGCCTCCAGCATTGCCAAAATTGACCCTGGTAACGCGCGAGGTGTTGTCTTCCACCCGTCCCCGACTGATCAACGCGTCCACAACGCCGTCGTCCGTCCGCGGCTACAAGGTAAGGTTGCGCAAACCCTGCTCCAATTGTTCCAGCAGTCGTCCCATGCCGAGTTCCTCGCGACACCTCCCGTGCTTCGATCGCTTTACTCGTTCAGCTTCGGCTTAGGGCTCTCCATCATGCACTGCCGACGAACTTCGCCTATCGAGACCATGGACGCGGCCGAACGCGGTGTCAACATGGCCGACTTCTCGCTCAAGAACACGTTATCACTGGCGCCGAAACCATCAAGCCATGCAGACGTCGTGAACGCGCTCACTACGCTGCACGTGTTCGCGCGTCAGTTCTACAACGCACCCACCACGA
The DNA here is from genome assembly GCA_023338065.1 of Phytopythium montanum. NCBI lineage: Eukaryota > Oomycota > Peronosporomycetes > Pythiales > Pythiaceae > Phytopythium > Phytopythium montanum. The sequence goes on from JAADXY010000948.1 coordinate 6,518, forward strand.
AGCTCATCGCGACAGCCCGTGATTTCGTCGTCGGTTACGCCGACTATAGCGTTCCCGATTCGACCATGTCGCGCGTTCTCGTGTACTGGGTGAACGGTAAGTTCGCTCGGTATCGAAGCCTGATCGTTGCAGATGATGTCGCGTCGGCACTCCGTGTGAGTTTGGAGTTTACGCGCAGCGACGACACGCTCGCAGCTCTCCGGGAATATGGGTGTCGCCGGCCATCTCAACCCTCACCTCAGCAACCACGTGGCACGGCGTCCGACTCCCGCCGCACTACTCGCAGTGGAGCTCAGCCCCGCCCCATACAGGACGTAATCCAGCTGCTGCCGCGCGCTGAAGACGGACGGCACCTCTGCATGAAGCACATGTCCAAAGTGGGGTGTCACGTCGCCGATTGCTCGCGGGCTCATTTCCGACCAACGTCGCTGCCTGCACCAGTGAAAGCAGTCATCATCGAGCGTTGGCATGGTCTCGCACAGCAGTATCTCGACCTTTGACGCCAGGCAGCAGGTAGCGCGTCAAGTTGTCGTGTAACTACGTCCCCATCATCGGTCGAGCCTCTTTGCCACGCGCGTTTCATGGACACACTCAACCGTCTCCATCAACTTGAGCATCGCGCAGCATCAGCGCACTCAGAGGAGCTCGCTCGCCAGTTCAGTATCGCGCTCCCCGATGACCGAACAACTCTCAACGGGACGCTGGATACGATCCAGATCAACTTCAACACGCAGCTGGCTTTACGATCTGGCCGGAGCCTGGTGGATTTCGTCCGCCTGGTACGCCGCCAGACGTCCGCAGACCCACGGCCGAGCAAAGACCTGTACGAACTACCCGTGTGTGATGACCCAGCGTGGCGGACAACGGTGGCGGATTGGAACTCTATAGTCCGCGACGGTGTCCGGCCGGCATGGCTCGCAGAGAAGCCCGCCAAGCAGCAAGCACGGCCGCCCAACCACCACACGATCCATGCCCACATGACAGCTGTCCGACGCCACCTCCAAGAGGGCCAACAGGACGGACGATACCTGGTTGTCGATGCCAGTCTGCTCGACGTGTGGACGGACATCTTCATCAGTCCGCTTGGCGTCGTGGACAAGCCCGGACCGACGCAAGGGGACGTCCGCCTGATCAACGACTACTCCTTCCCCCGAGGAGCATCCGTCAACGATTACACGGACCGGGCAAACTTCGCCGTGGTCTCGTACAATCCGCCACGCGACATCGCTCGGCGTATACACACACTCCGTCGGGAGCATCCGCAAGCATCCGTACTCATGATGGTCGGTGACGTGGCCGGTGCGTTCCGCCACGTCCCCATGTCCGCTGACGCAGTACACATGTTCGCCTTCCTCGTCGACGGGTACCTGGTGATCGACTTGGCATGCGGGTTCGGATGGTGCGGCTCGCCAGCCTTCTACTCCATCGCTGGATCGATCATCAACTACTTCTACGAACATCCGGTCGGTGACTTATCATCTGAGTTCAGAGGTAACGTCTGGTGTGATGATCACACGTGCGTCGAGATCGATGCTGGCACGCGGTGTGATGATGCCAACTACTCCCTCCGGCGAGCTATGGCTACCGTTCTCGGGCCGCGCGCCATCAACGAGCGGAAGTTCACAGCGTGGAGCACGTCGACCAGAGCGCTGGGACTCGTCTGGGACACGGTCCACCAGACGGTGTCGATCCCGACCGAGAAAATCACAAAAGCGCAGGCGCGTGTGGACGGGATGCTCTTGGCGTCCCGTGCCTCCAAGACTGCGCTGCGACAGCTACTTGGAAGTCTTCGGCACCTCGCCAGTTGTTTTCGGCCTGCGCGGTCGTTCTTCCAGAGGATCCAGTCAGCGGAGTCAGCCTGTCCGCCATATGGACAGCACCAGTTGAACCCGCAAGCCACCGACGATCTCCGTTGGTTTCGCGCCATCCTCATGCAGTCCCATCGCTTCAACGGGATACCGATGGCCAACTTCGCGTCGCTATCCGCTCCAGCTGTGCACGTGTACATGGACGCGTGCGACGACGGACTGTGCGCTCTGGAGCCAATGCGGATGGAGTTCATTCGCTACCAATTCTCCAGGAAGGAGCGTGATGAGTGCTCTATCAACATCCGTGAGCTGCGAAGCGCTGTCCTAGCTACACTGACGTGGGGACCGGTGTGGGCGTCCCGATCAGCAGCAGAGCCGGTCCATGTCCGATTTCACATCGACAACACGAGTGCAGTCGCTTGGGTCAACCGCCGGGCGAGTGGACATCGCGTGGCGCAACTCTACACTCGACTGGTGTCCCTTGCCGAGTTCCAGTACAACCTGTCATGTTCAGCGGAACACATTCCCGGCGAGCTCAACACGATGGTGAATGCCGGTTCAAGGGCGTGGGACGACGAGCATCCACTCGCGGCCGTGTGGTCTAACTATTGTGACTCTTGGACACAGGTGGCACTGCCGGAGCCCATCGCCGATCTCTCGCAGCTATGGGATCAATGCTGCGCGGTCAAGCCTTGGCGCAGTCAACCAATACCAAGTACTCCGCGAACTGGCGGCAGTGGTGCCGGTTCGCACGACGAATGGGCTGGTCCCCATGGCTCTCAGCCTCGACAGCAGCACGGCGGCTCGGTTACTTCGCCACCTACTGCTGGGCCTACGGCTGGAACAAGCGCGCCACGGGCAACGGCCACTCCACCATAGTACTGAAGCTTGCAAGTGTTCGATGGTATCACCGACGGTACAAAGGCGTCGAGTTCGGACCGACTCCGACGCTCTCGGTGCTCCCCAAAGGCATCAAACGCCTCTCAGATCCAAGACGCAAGAAGCAGCCAATCACTCCGGCCTTCCTTCGTCTTTTGCGGCGTCGTCTCGACCTCAATCGGCCTCGTCAGCGCCTTCTTTGGGGTACCATCCTGCTTGGCTTCTTCTTCTTACTTCGACGTTCGGAGTATCTCCGAGTCGACAACCATCGACACTCCTTCTGTCTCAAGACGTGCAACGCCTTCTTTTCGGACAACAAAGGACGACGAACGACGTACGAGGACGCGGCAGGAGTGACCATCGGGCTCGAGGGGGCAAAAAACGACCAATACGGACGTGGTGCATGGCGTACGATGCACGCTTCAGGTGATCGTCGGCTCTGCCCAGTCCGAGCATTCCGACACGTTCTACAAGCTCGTCAAGCACTGGATTACGCCACTCGTGTGCACTTGTGCTCGGGGATCGACGCCACAGCGGTGGCATCAGCCCTTAAGCAAACAGCATCGAGCATCGGTGTGCCATCGTCAAGCTATTCTACTCACTCCATTCGAAGTGGTGGCGCAACCGCGCTCGCGGCCGGCGGAGCTGACAGCCTGGCCATCAAGACGCTGGGTCGCTGGCTATCCAATAGCCTCGAGGAGTACCCTCGCCAGGCAGCCGAAGCCACTCGGGGACTCTCTCGTGTGACGGTTTGATGTCTATCGAGGACGGCGTGTCGAGCCTTCTATCATGGGGCCGCTCACCTCGCCCTCCTTGATGGACATCAACCAATACACCAGAGTATGCCCCTACCTGCGTGAAGGAAACTACACCATTTCCCGGCCTAATTGCAAAGTTTCCAAAGCAAAGTGAAAACGAGGTTTTTGAGCAAAACACTGGATTTAGGTTGATTCACACAAAAGGGTCATTTTTCCCATCAGGGACGTATTTGCCCATCACTCGTTTTGACCAAAGTGAAAACGACACAACACAATTACTGCCCCAGCACCATATCCTCGCCGCGCTCGGCAGCAAAGCAAGCCTTGAGGCAGTGACGCTCCATGCGCCAAACCAAGCGAGGCGTTAGCGAAGGCCAGCTCACCTCAACCGCCTCCTTCATCAGCGCGAGCCGGTGGGCAGTGAAACTATCGTAGTCGCCCCGCACTAAAAACTCCTCCTTTCTAGCCGCCATAAAGCGCCGCATCTTGGCCTTCAACACGTTTCAGCAACCCTCAATCGGGTTGAGCATTGGGCTGTACGGCGCCAAGCGCAGGATCACCAGCTTGCTCGCGTTCACGATGCCGTCCGCGTGGAGGTTGGCGCGCGCCAGGTCCTCGACCTCACTGTGCGCGGGCGCATTATCGGTCACGATGACGATCTTGTTCGCCGGCGAGAGCTCGCGATACTCTGTCGTCCCCAGCGCAGCAACGAAGAGGTCGGCCATGAAGCGAGCGTTCTCGGCCTTCTTCACGGAGCCCTCGTGCGGGCGCAGCAGCACGACTCCAGACCCGGAGGACACGCCGCCCTGGACGTGCAGGTTTTGGCCCTTGGACGGAGGGAGCTGGACGACGGCGCGCTCGCCGATGCGCGACCATCCCTCTGTGCGCGAGAGGTAGATGTTGAAGTTGGTCTCGTCCTGGAAGACTATCATGTCGCCCTTGGCAATGTGCTCGTTGAGCTTCACCGCAAATGTCTTGCGCTTCTCCTTGTTCGCCGCCGCGTTCATCGTGGCCTTCTCAATCCGGAGCTTCTTGGTGCTGTACAGCATGCCCTGGAGGGCGCGATGGACGGACGACTTGCTGACCACGACGCCCTTGTCGCTGCGCAGGCGGTCGCACATGTCGGTCAGCGTCAGCCGGCAGTCGTCGTCCAAGTATTCCTCGAGCTTGCCCATGACGTCCACCGTCATCTTAACGCTACCCTGGCGGACGCCGCCTCGCTGTTTTGCCGACGTGCCGTCGCTCATAATGGCACGGCGAGCAGTGGCGTACGGCACGTCGTTGTGGACCGCCGCCAGGCGCCAGTCACCACCATTCTGGTGGACGCGGACGACGCGCTCCTTGGCGAGCCGGCGATCGCTCGAGGCCATCTTGGAGGGAGGTGACGGAGCTGTGGGCATGGATGTGATTCGGTAATGAACAGCAAGGCGCGCTTCACGCCCTCTAGCGTCCGGTCCATTGATCGTTTGCTATCTGTCGTCCATTCAATTGCTCAACTTGGTAATTACTCCTGTGAGTTTCGGTAATTATTGCGTCTTTTCACTTTGGTTGGTCTTGGGAAATGTCGTTTTTTTGTCACTTTCCGGTTTTCACTTTGCTTTGGAAACTTTGCAATTAGGCCGGGAAATGGTGTATACCAGGGACACATAGATGGAGGGTGCCAGCTACCTTTTGTGACAGGCGCGTCGGCGTCGAGCTCATGGAGCTCATGGAGCTCAGGAAGTCGTCTTCTCGCCCAG
>JAADXY010000949.1:0-11701 GCA_023338065.1 Phytopythium montanum
ATGGTGCGGAAGAAGTTGCGCGAGCGTTGCTTGTAGAAGACGTTGCGGAGCTGGAAGCAGATGGTGATCTGCTGCCACGCCTGGCGCTGGAACACGGCGATGCTGAAGAACATCATGCGCAGGTAGTACATCGAGCTGACCTCGTAGTAGATCATCCCCAGGATGAGGCCGACGATGCACGCCTCGAAGAGCTTGCCCCACAGCAGCGGTCGGTCGCGCAGCCATATGGTCTTCTGGCGGTTGAGCAGCAACATCGTGCTGGGACCAAACGCCAACCCGAACTCCGACTTGTCCTTGGAACGGGCGAGATTCGCCACGCTCTTAGCCTTGACAAAGTCCTCCGGGTTCTCGAACGAGTGCTCGTTGAAGCCCTTGCTGATCGCGTCATGCGTCTTCTTGTAGATGCTCGACTGGCAGAAGAGCGTGTTGAATTGCTCCGACGTGATCGCCAACTGGTCCAGCGGGACGTTGCCGTTCGCGTACTGGCGGCCGCGGCCCGACGTGACTTCAATGAGGAAGTCGGCCGGGTCCGTGCGCGGCGGGCAAGTGAAGCCACGCTCCTGGAAGTAGCTCAGGATCTCGGTGCGCGGGCCATGGTAGATCAGATGGCCCTCGTTGACCATGAGGATGTCGTCGAACAGCTCCACGACCTCGGGCGTCGGCTGCAGCAGCGCCACAATCGACGAACCGCCGAGCGTGCGGCACCACGAGCGCAGCGACGTCATGATGTCGTACGTGGCAGCACTATCCAGGCCGGTCGAGATCTCGTCGCACAGGAACAGGCTCTGGCCACCGACGAGCATCTCGCCGACCGTCACGCGCTTGCGCTCGCCGCCACTGCAGCCACGAAGCAGCGCGTCGCCGACGACAGTGTCGGCGCAGTTGATAAGCCCCAAGATGTGGATGAACAGCTCGGTTCGAAGCGCAGCAATGTCCCGCATCTCCTCCGGCTGGTCCTCCGGTAAACCGTTCATGCACAAGTCGGCGAATTTGAACGTCTCACGGACAGTCAGCGTCGGGATGTGGTTGTCCGTCTGGTCCACGAGTCCCACGAGCTTGATCAGGTCGATCTCCTCCCCTCGGAGGCCAGAGTACGTGACTTCTCCCCCTACATTCTTCTTGTTCAGCTTGCCTGCCAACGCCTTGAGGAAGGTCGACTTGCCGGCGCCAGGGTTGGCCAGGATAAGAGTCATCGAGCCGGGCTTGATGATGCCGCTCATCGGGTGCAGCACGTCCTTGGTCTTCATGGCCGGACGCTGCCAGGGCGTGGCCACCTTGCGGATGTACGAACCGACCGTGCCGTCCTTGCTGGCTTCAGCCGGGACGGGCACAGCGAACGACAGGTTCTCGAAGCGAACCTCAGGCGTCGGAAGGTGCAGGTTGACCTTGCGTGACAGGTGGTTGTACTTCTTGTAGAAGCGCTCGAGGCCGCCGGACAGCATCGTGTCGAGGTTGTCGGCGCGTAGGGTCGAGTAGTGGCTCGTCAGGTCGTCGTCCTTGTGCGTGTACGGGTCCTGGATGGACCGGAAGTTGAGCGACTTGTACACGGCCGGCACCTCGGCCTCCTGCTCCGAGCGCAGCAGCCCCGAGCGCGACGAGCGAGACGCCTCCTGCTCCGAGCGCAGTAGCCCCGCCTTGTCCGTCATGGCGCCTACCTGCCTGCCTGACCCTCGCAGGGACTAACAAACTACCTCGAAGCCCTCGAGTGAGGGGTTACGCCTGGCTTTACCGGCGTCCGGTCGACTCGGAAGGCTTCCCTGGCGCGGCGAATCGCAGAGTGGCAGCCGCGGGGCCCTCGCGGGCGACCGTCCGTCCAGTCCAGTTCCCAGGAGGGAGTCTCCATGCAGCCCGTCGCGCAGCGCAGCGCAGGCGGCGAAGGGGCGGCGCCTGCGCCGAGCGTAACCCCCGCCTTTCGCGGCCACTTACTTGCTTGGTGCTTTAGCTAACTTACCGCGTCCCTCTAAAGTGAAACCTGAATTTCACGAAAGGTCGTAAATGGTGTGACGTATATGAAAATATAACCTGATTCAGGTGAGCGTAACCAGATGGCGATGGTCGCGGAGCTGGCTGTCCACGCGGCGGTGACCGCCCTGCTGCAACCGAATGGATGTCTTTGCCGTCACTAAGGTCATGTGCTGTGCTGTGGCTTTGATCGCTCACGTCTGGTGGTGGTCGTTGGCAGAGAGACGAAGCGACAATGGCGGAGGGAGCTCGCGGCGCTTCGTGGAGGCCGCGATCCAGGCGGAACTGCTCTTGTCGCGAAACGGGCGGCGGTCCCATTACAGTGGCGCTTTGCGTCCCTCTAATCAGCGGACGCGGCGGTTCGCCCAGTCGAGACGAAGTCAGCACGTAACCCCCTTATCATCAAGACGCTCAGCCAGCCAGTCGTTCCGCTTCGGGTTATGCTTTGGTGCGTTGCCTGCGCAGTTCGACCAGCTCCTGCTCAGATGCGCATTCGATGGAGAGGATGTATGCAGGCGTCCTGGTGATGTCGCGATGAGGCCATCTAGTCGAGAGGACACTGCGTCTCTTGACGATCACGTTGACCAGCATGACATGGTGAATGTCGGGGTATCCTTGGTATTTGAGCGAATCAACTGGCGTAAAACAGGTTACCTCCATAGTCATTGATCAAAAATGAATCATTCTCACATCTTACTGGCTGAAATGTGGCTACCGCGTTGACTGGGCCAGAACCCAGCCAAAGAAGCAGATCAACATGGCGGACAAGGCCTCGCCCGTGCTCGCGCCAGCGGCTGAGCTCAAGCACCTCGGTACGTCCGCCTGCGGCCCCTAGGGTGCGCTGCACGTCATGGAGACTCACTGCGGCTTCCTCCGTCGTGCTTGTGGCGCAGAGGACATGCTGGACGACCCCAAGAGCACGCGCAAGACGCAGAAGAAGGCCGAGAAGGCACCCGACACCAAGTGCGTCCGCCTCTCTCGTCGCTCTCGTCACAACCAGTACGCTGCTCTGACTGAATCCCCTGCGCAGGAGCAACCTGGACGGATGGTCGCCATCACCGGCTGCCGCTAGTGACAGCAACAGCGCGCAAGCCGCCGAGGTGAGACCGCCATTAGCGAGTCGACTGTGTGGGAGGAATACTGAGCCTCAACCACGTACAGAGTGCGATGGAGAACCTCTCCCTAGGCCCAGCGGCTGCCGGCACTTCGGGCGAGGCGCCAACTGGTGCGTCGCTGTCCTCGACCGACCCCATCCACCCTCACTATGACCTCTGACCCTATTTATCCCCCTCACCTCGGCGGACGCAGACAAGAAGCAGCTGAGCAAGGCCGAGCGCAAGAAGCTCGGTGCGTCGCCCACCAGGCCTCCTTCTGACTCCCTATCCCTCCTAACACCGCGCTGTTGGCAATATCACAGCGACCGAGGCGTTCGCCAAGTCTGGCGCGGCGCCGCCCAAGCGCGAGAAGCTGTCCAAGCAGGAACGCCGCGCTCGTCAAGAAGCGCAGCGCGCGGCCACTGACGAGCCGGCGGCCAAGCCCAAGAAGTCCGAGGCGCCGGGCGCTCCTTCGGGCGTGCGGCTGCAGTACGACGACGCCAAGAAGATCGCGCGGCGCTCCAAGGCATCGGTCGTGGTGCGCACGCAGGCGCAGAAGCAGGTCGAGATGTTCTCGCACCTGCCGCAGTACGAGCGCGAGAGCTCGCTATCGTCGTCGCTGGCCTCGGTACATCGCGAGCTGCAGCTGCACCCGGCGATCCTCTCTCTCGGCCTGCAGTACGCCGAGGGCACGATCAGCGGCAGCAACGCGCGCTGCGTGGCCATGCTCACGGCCTTCAAGCTGGCGATCGCCGACTATGTGACGCCGCCGAACCAGTCGCTGCCGCGCGACCTGGACAAGTGGCTCCGCCCGCTCATCCAGTACCTCATCGACTGCCGCCCGCACAGCGTGAGTATGGGCAACGCCATCCGCAGTCTGCGCAACATGGTGGGCACGACGTCGCCCGAGCTGAGCGAGCTGGACGCCAAGAAGCACATCTTGGGCGAGATCGACGACTACATCCAGAACCGCGTGCTGCTCGCGTCGCAGGCCGTCGCGCGCCACGCGCAGTCCAAGATCGACGACGGAGACATCATCCTGACCTACGCGCGCTCGAACGCAGTCGAGCTGCTGCTGGCGCAGGCGGCCGAGAGCGGCAAGAAGCGCGTGCGCGTCGTCGTCGTCGACTCGCGGCCGCACTTCGAGGGCAAGAAGCTCGTGCGCGCGCTCTCGGCCGTGGCGCCAGACGTGGCCTGCACCTACTTGCACCTGAACGGGCTCGCATACGTCATGCCCGTGGTCACCAAGGTCTTCCTCGGAGCGTCCGCCTTCATGAGCAACGGCGTGGCCGTCGCGCGCGCAGGCACGGCCGTCGTCGCCATGGCGGCGCACGACGCCAACGTGCCCGTGCTCTTCTGCTGCGAGACGTACAAGTTCTCGGACCGCGTGCAGCTGGACGCCATCACGCACAACGAGCTGCGCGACCCGGACGAACTCGTGTCGTCCTACTGCACGGAGAAGCGCGGCCGCAGCTCGGCCAGCGGCGGCCACGTGCTGTCGGACTGGCGCGACCTGGCCGACCTGCGGCTGCTCAACCTTGTCTATGACGTGACGCCCATCGAATACGTGTCGATGGTCGTCACGGAGCTGGGACTCGTGCCGCCCACGTCCATCCCGGCCATCCTGCGCGAGTACTCCAAGGACGGACTCGTCGACGTCGGCTTCCGTTAGGGACCACTGTGTCCGCTTGACGACACTAAGTCGCTTCAAGAGCAGGCAGCGTATGGGGCGTCCAGAAGCAGAAGTAGTGAGGAGAAGAGGTCGATAGGAGGACGACAAGGTGTCGAGGCGTGAGCAGGCAGAGTCAGATGCAAGGCCTCACCTCGTGGTGCTCATGACTGGAATTCACTGGATTTTAGAAACGTTTCTATTATTTGTGTGTCAAAATCCACCCAATCAAATGCGTTCACTATTGAAAAGTCCGGTGCACATTCGCGATCCGATGGCGCTGCTGCTCCGCCGGACGCCGCGCGCGCTAGTCGCGACTCTCGCAGCCCGCGCTGCTGCCCCCACGCCGGCACATCTGTCTCGCTGCCATGTCCTGCGTCTGCAGCTGCTCTCGGCGCCTTCTGCCGTATCCTGGCGTGCCTATAGCAGCCGTAAGAACACCAGCAACAGTAGCAACAACGACATGACCAGTCGCAGCAGCAATGTATCGCGGATGAGGGGCACGCCGCACCTCAAGCGCAAGCTCGGCCAGCACCTGCTCGTGTCGGACGACGTACTGAACCGCATAGTCGCTGCCGCCGAGCTGCCGGCGCTGCTGGAGGCCAAGAAGCAGCGGCTTGGCGGCTCCGAAGCGGTCCTTCGCGTGCTCGAGATCGGCCCTGGGACCGGCAACTTGACGTCGGCGTTGCTCATGGCAGCGCCACAAGTGCACGTACACGCCGTCGAGTTCGACGGACGCATGATCGAGCGTCTACAGGAACGGTTCGGGGACCCGGAGGCCGCCATCCAAGCTGCTGAAGCTCTTATCAGTGACCAGGAGGAGGAGGAGGAGGAAGACGACGACAGCGATAGCGATAGCGACGGAGAGAGCGACAGCGACAGCAACAGCGACAGCGACAGCGACAGCGACAGCGACAGCGACAGCGACAGCGACAGCGACAGCGACAGCGACAGCGACAGCGATGAGGACGAGTTCGATCTTGAAGACGAAAGTGATGACGACGAGGAGGCGCTGGTGACGCGCGTGAGCGATCGGCTGACGGTGGAGCAGGCCGACTTTGAGCAGTTCGAGTTCTTCAAGGCGGAGGAAGTCGAGGCGGATGGCTCGCCGGTCTTCCTGGACGCGTGCGTGGCCAACATCCCGTACCAGCTCTCGTCCATCATCGTCTCACGGCTCACGACCTACATGCACCGGCACCCAACGCGCATGCGCTGCGCCGTGCTGCTCGTGCAGGAGGAGTTCGCGCGTCGACTGCTAGCCAAGTACGTCCATGCCTAGGTGGCTGGCTACCTAGGGGGTCATACAACTGACCGACTGGTCTCTCTATTGACAGGCCGGGCGAGCAGAACTACAGCCGGCTGAGCGTCAACACTGCGCTGGTCGTCGACGTCTCGTCGGTCGCTCCGGTACCCCGTAACCTGTTCCTGCCGCCGCCCAAGGTCGACTCGCGCGTCATCAAGCTCACTCCTCGCCAAGACTCAGTCGTCGACGCCTTGGTCGACTCCTCGCGGCCCAGCAACTCGCTGCTGCGCCAGTTCCCAGTGCTGACGGACGACCCGCTCTTCTTCCAGGTGCGTCCGTCAACCTCCTCCGTCCCCTCTTCTGGTTGTCCATGTGCTCACGCCGCTCTGTTCTCCACCCCAGCGGTTCGATGCACTGCTGCGCGTCTGCTTCCTCCGCAAGAACAAGACGCTACGCGCGCTGCTGACGTCCCGCACGGCGCGCGTGGTCTTCGAGCTGGACGCCGGACGTCTGCCGTTCCCCAATGGGCACGACACGAGCGACGAGGCCGCGCGCGTCACGGCGGCGTGTGAAGCCGCGCTGGCAGCCTGCGCGCTAGCCACCAGCCGCGCTGTTCAGGTACCCGTGACGCAGTTCCTCATGCTGCAGCACGAGTTGCTGACGCGCGGCGTGGCGCTACGTCCGAGCGACACGCGCCACTTCCGTGACTGAGACTGGAAAGAGGAGAGAGTATGGAGAGGCTGGGACCTCACGCGCTGCTCGTCTACTGATCACGTACTGCCTACAAACAGAAGACTACAACCTACTGGATGGCCTCGGTGGGTCTCGACGCGGTGCTCTGAGGGAGTAGGAAGGCGGTCCGCCACCTCCCGACGCACTCGCTACCTTCTTCTCTTGCCGGCGTGGCTGCCTGCCTGCGCCTCTCTCTCTCTCTCTCTCTCTCTCTCTTGGTCTACTTAATTCGCGCCTTGGTCTAGTCCACGGCGGTGTCGAGCGCGCTCCATCAATCCGGTCGGCGGTCAGCTCAACGAGGCGAATAATTAGGGGCTCGCATGTAACCTGCCACCGCTACTGTTGTCGGTCGTAGTGCTGATGCTTCCAGCGGTCTTGTGGCGTTTGGCGCGGTGGCGGCGGTGGCGGACAAGCAGCGCGTCCTCGTGCTCCAGCAGCGGCGAGTCGTCCTCGCTGTCGCTGGCCATGAGCGCCGACGCCTTCGACCGCGGCCGCTTGACTAGGTTCGTGCTCGCCACTCGAGCCACTGCAGCCCTCGAGCTGTCACTGTCGCTGCTGCTCGCTGCTGGGGACTCTGGCGGCGGCAGGTGCTTCGTCTTCCTCGACAAGACCGACAGGAACCCGTCGCCCACATCGCGCAGCTTCTGCTTCTTCACGCTCGGGTGCAGGTCGTGCGAGAGGCTCGAAAGCGACGACGACGTGACGGCCACGTGCCGCTCCGGACTCATGCTGCCGTCACTGCCGTTGTTGGTGCTGTTGCTGGTGGACGAGCGGCCGTGGAGACCGAACGGCGCGCGCCGCTTGCGGCTGTGGCGATGGCTTGAAGGCGGGGGCGTCGACGCGCTGGCTCCGCTGTTGTAACCCGCTGCTGGTCGAGGCGACTGCGTCTCTGCGTCTCGGAGTGCTTCATCACCGTCTAGTTGACCCGACAGGCTCGCTCTTGCCGCTGCGGACGAGATCGAGACCTTGTCAATGCGCTGACACAGCGTCAGCGACGACAGATTCAGCTGCTTCTCCACGTCCTTCTCCGCCGCCGCCGCCTCTTCTTCCACTTGGTCTACCCGCGCGACCACCGCGTCCGGAGTGCTGGCGTCGCCTTCTTCCGCCTTGGTGTCACCAATGGCGACGTCGACAGCGTCCACCTCCACGTCGACTGCTTGGCTGCCGGCGTCCGTCTCCTTGGTCTCCTCCACTCCTGAGGAAGCGACAGCGTCCGATGACTTGCCAACTGTATGGCTCAGCGCCGTATCTGGCGGTGGGCTGGTATCTGCAGCGCTGGGCGAGGGCACGCGCTGCATCTTGCGCGTCAGCTCCTCGATGGCCGCGAACGAGTCCAATCCCTTGCGCTTGAGCCGACCCAGCTCCTGCCACATACAAAGAGTGAGTGGCGTCAGACACGCGGCCTCCAACATGTAACAAGACGCCAAGCCGAGTATCCACCCACCTGCTTGACGATGAGCGCGCGCACGGCGTCGTCGCGGTTCATCTGGAACTGGCGCATAACGCTACGCACTGCCGCGGGCTCGGGCGCGTCCGTCGCCTCGACGATGCGGTGCAGCAGCAGCCGCACGGCGTCTTCTCGCGAGACGCCGGCGACCAGCAGCAGCTGCAGCTCCTGCTTGACCGCGCGCTGGAACACGCCCTGCGCGTCCAGCATGCGCGCCGACGCGAACGACACTGCCGACTTGGTCTCCTTCGTCTCCGCGCGCTTCTGGCCCTGCGTCTGGGCCTGTGGAGGCGGCGGCGGCGCGTCTTCCGGTGGCGAGTCCATCGGCGCGTCCATGGCCGTTCTAAGGGGGTAAATATAGGCCTGTGCGGCGCGCTGGGCGAGCAGAAAGGGACCCGACGCGAGGGCGGGGCGGCTCTCTACTTCCCTCTATCCACCAAGGCGTCGGTTGTAGCCTGGAGGAGTGTCTAGATGTCGTCAAGAGCGCTTCTCTCGCCTCTCCGAGTCGCGAACTGGCATGGACGACGCCGAGGCTTCCGCCGAGGAAGAAGGAAGGACTCACGCCTCGCTAAGGTGCGAAAAGCGAGGGACGGACCTGCTAAAACGGATGAACTAACTTCTGCGCTGATTCTTTGGAAACAAATAACAGAGAAAGACTGGCAAGAACGGGTTTGGATGGACCATTCAGGACTCCTGAATCAGGAGATGCAGACTGCCCACGCAGGAAGAATATCATATATGGAAGGTTTTAGGCGACTCGCCTTCCAGGCGCGAACTGACGGATGCGCCAGGATCCTGCACCAGACGCTGGCGGCGCCGTCCAGAGCTTGCTCGAGGCGTCAGCTGTCTGTCCATGCCCTGGATGTCTTGGGGATGTCTTGGTCGGTGTCGGTGTCGGTGTCGAGCACCTGCCACTGAACTCCGGCCACCTGTGCTATTAGTGGCCGCCAACGAACCAACTCCAGCTCCAATCTGCTGGCAATGAGGATTCACATCTCAGTGCCATCCATGGGTGGAGAAGACGACCTCCATGCAATTTGAGAGAAGGTCTCGTTTCAAAGGACCTCAAGTGTCGGTCTTGCAGCAAGTTCGTTGTGAGCGAATGCTCCACCGCGTCGATCGAAGGCGAACAGTACTCCTAGTGTTGTCCGATGCGGTGGACGCGGACTCGAAGTCCGTCCTTGATGGGCAACGTGAGCGAGAAGCGGTACGTCACGTGCTGCTGACCCGGTGACAGCTCGAAGTGAAACTTGCGCAGCGTCTTGACCACGACCGTCTTCATCTGCATCATGGCGAGGTTCACGCCGAGGCACAGCCGTGGACCGCCAAGGAACGAGTTGAACTTGTAGCTCGACACTTGGATCAGCTTGTCCGGAGTACTAGGGTCCAGCCACCGCTCGGGTCTGAACTGCGTCGCATCGTCGCCCCAGACGTCCGTGCGTCTCCCCGTTGTGTACGGACAGATGACCGCGTAACACCCTGCCGGGATGAACGTGCCGTCCGACATCGTCACATCTTCGTAGGCGTAGCGAGAGTTGAGGTTCGTCGGCGGGTACAGACGCAGCGTCTCCTTGAGCGCCGCCTCGAGGTACGTCAACCGCTGCAAGTCGTCCATACTGATCGCTCCTTGCTCACCATCAGTATCACCGTCAAGCTTGGCAGCGATCTCGTCTCGAATCTTCTGCTCGACCTCAGGGTGTTGACTGAGGCAGTAGAACAGCCAGCTCATGGCCTCGGCGCTCGTGTCGCGTCCTCCAAGCAGAGCGTTCAACACAATGTCGCGCAGCAGCTCGGGCGTCAGCTTGTCCTTGGCGTCCTCGCTCTCCAGGAACAGCGACACAATGGTCTTCTGCTTCGTCGACTCGGCACTGGCGGACTGCCTCGAGCTGTTCTCCATCGTCTGCTGGATGATCGTCGACACGGTCGCATGCACCAGCGCCATACATTTCTTGAGGTGTCTCTCGGATCCGATCCCGAGCGCGCGCTTGAGCTGCCACACGGGTCGGGGAGCCTTCATCCGGGCCATGATGCAGTGCTGGGCGTCGTCGAAGGCAGTCTCGAACGGGTGCGCCTCGTCCGATCCAAGAGACCCGAGCTCGAGACCGAATCCAAACTCGGTGAACGCCTCCATCGTGAACTGATGCAGCAACTTGGACACGTCGATCTCCTTCTGAGACGTCGCTGCCTTCTCCAACACTGCGTCCAGTGTGACCGAATGCTTCTGGATGATGGCAGTCATCGAGTCGCGAAGAGCTCGTGAACTCAGCAGACTCGCGAACCTCTTGCGCTGGAACGCCCACAGCTCGCCGTCCACGTTGACGATGCCGTCGCCCAAGAAGTCTTGTAGGTCGCAGTACATGTGCGGCCCCTTGCCAAACTTGTCAAAGTGCTTGCGCTGGACGTCCTCGAACGCCTCGGGGCTCGTGAGCATGACCATCGTGGAGCGTCCAAGGATGTTCAGAAGCCAAGGACGACCTCCAAGGCTGAGACTGGTCTCACACACCCAGTCGTGGATGCGTGGGCTGTTGCTGATAAAGCTGAGCGTGCTCCCGAGCAGTGGCAACGACAGTGCTGGAGTCGGTAGTGGCTTGCCGTCCGAGGTCCTTGGGATCTTGCGCGGTCTCGTAAACCGGTCGGTGCTCAGCAGTATAGTGCTGACGATCCCGACCAAGAGCGCGACTGCGATGATCGAGACTGCCGACGGTCCTTCGGTTGCGGCCATATCGGGTGGGAACGGCAGCGACTTCATGTCACCGAGCGACAGCTCCGACTCGTTGGCTTCTCTTTGCTGGCCGGAGATTTGGAATGGGTTGCAGGATTGCCACTGACAGTCGCCGGCTCGGATCCTCTTCATGTCGAAGAGTGATGGATGAATCAACGGAACGAAGCTGCCCAAACCAGTGATATCTCCGACCGATGCCAGTGATGTCTGCAACTCGGCCTGCGTGACCAACTGGAGCTCGGGGCGAGACAATGAGACATCATAACGGTACTATCGCAAACAGCGAGAGATTGGTGATGCTCGAGCTCGACTCGATGCGCAGCCAAAGTTCATCTTCTCGCAGCGGTCATCGGTACTGCGACCGGCACGGTTTCCACCGGGATGATTGAGATGAACCTGCTGTCCGGCTGGAAGAGTGCTCGCGGTGTGTTGTGGGGCGTCGCGAGCGCCGCCACAACGTTGGAGTTTGTCTTCTCCAAGCGCAAAGGCATCTTGTGGAAGCTCTGATGTGCTGGTTGGTGGAGATTGGATGTGCCTAAAGACGAGTTGCAAAGACGTCGATTGGAGCTGACTCTCTGCGGATGAGCGATTGCTTGGCTCGGTGGAACGAAAGAGTACTGCGATGGTAGACTACTAGTGGCGCTGCGCAAAGGTGGCAGGATGGTTGTGTGAAGAAGAATTGGCTGATGATGAAGTGCTAAGCCAAACATTTCCGAGGTGTTAGACACTCGACCTCGGACATTCTCGAGGCAACGACCCAACTACCTGGCAAACTCGCAATGATGGCGGGTTGTCTTCGTCATCACTAGCTGCTATCACCACCGAAGACACG
>JAADXY010000950.1:0-11700 GCA_023338065.1 Phytopythium montanum
TCCTGACCTTTGTCTGGAGCTCAACTGGTCGACGAAGTCGATGATTCCCCCCATTCCCGCCCAGTCGGTGGTCCTCCTTCACTCCGTTGGTGGATCGGCGCTATGTAGTATCTACTTCGATGCCAGTTAGCTCTGCTAGGGACAACCGCCATGATGATCACTCTATCTGTGCAAATGCCTGCTGCCAAGGACAGTAAACACTTGGAGAGGACCGAAATGGCTACATCGGTTGAACTTGGAAGTTCATCTTCACTCCAACGGTTCTCAGAGCCCTGCCACTACTGCTGCCGGGACAGTAGGCGGCGCTCCGTCGTATATAGGACCACATCCAACGAGCCATGGCCTCGCTCATCCCGTTGTGGTTATCATCTCGCCCCGTCAAGGTCAAGCACGTCGCCGGCGACAGCTTCAGAACGGGTCGGCACCACATAGGACTCGACGGGTTCGAATCGGCTGACAGCCGTGGGCAGTCGACTCGAAGCTGTTGGCGCACGGTAGAGCACACTTTGGCCACCGATGTACCCGCGTTGGCCGCGTTGGCGGGCAAGTCGAATCAGCGCCACATGACAAGAGCTGGAGAGCTAGAGAGCTGGAGATAGCTGGCACTTGTCGAGCCAAGGCCCAAATATAGCCTGTTACATGGCGAAGCGAGCCACTACGAGGTAAAGATAGCACCAACGCCGAGATCGGGGGCGAGATGCTGTCCAAACTTGGCGCGGTTGTGTATCTCTTTGGCTCTGTCCACAAAGTCGAGCCATCCCGACGCTACTCCTAGTCATTTCTCGATCTCAGGCCGGCTGCCATCTTGAAGCAAGCATCTCCATATACCAAGTCTCACGTCCAGTATCGACCCGCCGCCGATCATGAGACGCGGGGTGACCGCTCTGGCGGGAGCGCTGCTCGTCTTGTCCACCGTCCCTGCAACAGGCCGGACGTGGACCTCGGACGGCTATGGCGACGTCGCCATCTGCTTGGTCGAAGGGTACTGCGACCAGTACTACACTTCCATCACCCTGGGTGGGCTTGACGAGTACGACAGCTCCGGCTACAGCGGGAGCTACCAGTACATCATGTCGAGCGCGGACACTGCGCTCGGGTTCAAACTCGCGAGTGTTGGCGCCTGCACTTCGAATGGAACGTGCACCACGCGGACGGGCGAAGCTGCAGTACCCAGCGGAGGCCTCATGTACTCGACCCCGGCGTCCAACGGGGACCCAGTGATGCGCATGAGCGTCTTGGAAGTCGAGTCGGGCGACGTGAGCGAGCTCGTTGGAGGCGCCAACTCGACCCTACCGACGCCACTCACCGCGGGCGACTTGATGTTCGCGTTCGAGTTCGAAGACTGGGCACTCGCAGCCAGTGACAGCACGCTCAACTTCACCTTCCGGATCAACACGGTGATCGACGGCTACCCGACCAACACCGTCAACGCGTACGATGCAAGCACAGACGTCCGGCGCCTTGTGATGGGCAGCAGCGTCTACGTGGACCTGCCGATGCTGAGCAGCACCGGCGGCCCGCCGGTTGTCACCAGCGTCGGCTACTCGGAGATGGGATCGTACGTCGGAGTGGAGGTGGCGCTGCCCGCCAGCGTGCTGATCAAGTACGGCTTCTCCATGTGGTTCCTCCCGCTGTCGACCGGGGCCACGACGTCTTCTCCAACATCCGAGCCCTTGTCGGTGCTCAACCTCTTCTCCGGCGGCTTCGAGTACTGCGCCGCAGCCGACTGCAACATCAACACGGGCGTCTTGAGCGTGGCGCTCGATCGACTCGGTGTGTCACCGACGTTGACCAGCTCACTGGCGTTCAGCGACGACATCTCGGACTTCTCGAACGCTGACCGCCTCCCGTTCGCTGCCTCCACCACGACCAACGGCGTCGAAAGCCACCCGCTCATCCTCCAGATCTTGTACTCCGGCGACGTGCGAGCGATCTCAAACGCCAGCGAGTTGATGACCGACGGCAGCGGCACGTACATCATGCTGACGGTCAGTCGGCTGAGTGAGGAGACCTACATGACGAGCATGGGCGAGACGCTGACGGCGCCTGCGGGAGCCTTGAAAGTGAATGTGACGGGAGTCGGATTCTCGAACCGGGCCACGATCATCGAGGACATCGGGCTCTCCCTCTTCTTGTTCGCGATGGAAGACGGAGGTGTCGTCACGAACGTCTCGAACACATCCATCGGCATGTACGCTCGGCGGATGAACATCAGCGACATGTACCTCTCGTACTCCATGTATGGCGAGATCGACGGGTACCAGAGCCCGGTGAACGTCCAGTCGCTCGCGTACACGTCCGGGGCCAACGAGAGCTTGATCCACCTCCTACTCGAGTTCCCGAGCGTCGCCGACCACTTCTCGTTCCAGTTCTTCATCGGTTCCAACAGCATTGAGTATGGATATCCCAGCACAGACTCGTCCACGGCGTCGTCCGCATCGGGATCTCAAGGAGCCGTCGACGTTGGGACGACCGACGGACCGACCCAATCCATGACGGACGGCAAGGCGGTCACCACCAAAATGCTCACGCTCCCGCGTGGAGAGTTCGGGCTCTGCTTCGACACCAACTGCTCCACTTCCGCCGTCAAGCTCGGCTTCTCCGGGCTCGCGTCCAGCGAAGGCGCGCGTCTCGGTCGCTTCGCCGGCGCCGCGGCGTTCGACTTCTCGTATCCAGAGCGCTTGTTCCTGGACAACGGAGACGAGGTCTGGTCGACGTCCTTCTCCGCTCTAGTCCCACAAAGTCGCATCCGACCGCCAATCCCGTACAACGAGACGCTCGCGGCATCCTATCCGGCCTTCCACGTACGCGTGGACCAGTACTTGGCACCTGGAACCCCGTCGAACGCCGGCCGGACGCTCTCGGTCCCCCGCGGCGCGCTCAAGTTCTCCTTCAACATGACCAACTGGCAGTTCCAGTCGGCCACGGACCAGCTCCTGCTCAACGTGACGCTCAGCAGCGTGATTGGCGCCGTGCCTGGCGCAAACGGAATCAACGTGACGGCTCCAACGCGCGACCTGCTGCGGATCTTGTTCGGAAATGGCCAGTTCCTCGACATCCCGCTGCTCGCCGAGTTCGACGGCGACAGCGGCAGCATCAGCGTCACGCCAGTGGTCGACTCGGACGTCGGCGTCGTGCTCGTCATGGCCTTCGGCTACTTCTACCACTCGCTAGTGTACGACCCCGTCGTGGCGTCGCACGAGCTCGTCCTCCAGGACGTCAGCAACATGCGGACGCCAGTGGTCCACAAGCTCGCAACGGCGGTGGCTATCACGCTCTCGGCCATCCTCGGCCTCATGATCCTCGCGTCGGCCATCCGCTGCCTGAGGAAGACGCCCGTCAAGGTCGACTTGCACGGCATCTTCTTCTAGACTAGACCCGTCGCTGGCGTTGTCTTGGACCAATCCATCCGCCTTCATGACCTTCGCTTGAGTGCTTGATCCCCCTTGAACACGTCGTCTTTGTCAAAGAGCGCCATCAATAGCACACAGCGACCAGTGACGAACGCTTAGCGGCGGATGCGGAACGAAGCCGCTTGCGCCGCGATGACTTCCGGCCGCTCGCGCTGACTCGCGGCCTTCCGCAATCGGTGTGCGATCTCTAAGCTCGTCGGTCGGTCGCTCGGGTCGCGCGCCAAACACTCGGCCGCCAACGCCTTGATCGCGTCCGGACAGTTGACGCGGAACGTCGGCTTCCACGCCTCGGCCACAATGTGGTGCACCAGCACGTCCTCGCTCATGACCACGTTACTGGCGCTGCGAGCCAGGCTGCGGTCGCGGAACGGCACCTCGCATGTGTCGATCTCGGACAGCACGACGCCGAACGCGTACACATCGGCCGCCATCGTGGAGCTCTTGCCGCCCGTGAGCACCTCCGGCGCCATCCAGCGACCGGTTCCTTGCGCTCGACCGTACCACCCGCTCCCACTCGCGGTATTGTCTTCAGCGCCGCCACTGTTGCTGCTGCTGCTTCCGTCCTGCGCCACGCTCTGGTTGACCTTCTTGCTCTCTCCATCGCTATCAGCATCCCCAACATTGCCCAACGTGCTGTCGTTCTCGCCATTCGGGTCGTTCGTGACGAGAGGATAGCAGTCGTCGACGCTCCTCGAGAGTCCAAAGTCCCCGAGCTTGGCGGCCAAGTCTTCCCGCAGGAGAATATTCCCCGACTTGAGGTCAGAGTGGACGACTGCAGGGCTCAGCGAGTGCAAGTACACGAGCCCCTCGATCACGTCGATCGCGATCCGCCACTGGTACTTGGTCCACGTCCAGATGCTCGAGTACTTGTTGTTGGACACCTGCTTGACTTGGTCCAGGAACGCGCGCAGGTCGCCCTTCGGCAGGTACTCCATCACGAGCTGCACGTCGCGCTCCTTGGTCCACGCGACGCCCCGGAAGCTGACGATCCGCTTGTGGTCCAGCCGCATGTGGATCTTGATCTCTTCCACGAACCGCTGGATGGCTCGACGGTTGGTCTTGGCCACGCTCGTCGAGCTCTGGTCCATGTCGGTCGACAGCTCCTTGAGGTGCTTGACCACCACGTCGCGGCCACGGTACTTCGCAAGCCACACTTCTCCGTACGCGCCGGTGGCCAGCTGCTTGGACTTGGAGATCGCATCAAAGTCGATACGGTGCTCCAGCAGCGCCTCGTCCGCCCAGATCGACTGCGTCGACCACATCAACGACGAAAGCGTCGCGCTGCTCATCACGGTTGACAATGTAGCCTGCGAGATCTTGCTCTGGCTCGTCTCGGACGCGGTCTCAGGCTCGGTGGCTGCTTCACGCTCTTGCTGGCGCGGAGTCACCGCTGGACGGGCTGGAGGCCTGGACGCTTGCGGTTGATCGCGGGGATGCTCCGCTGCGCTGTCATCTCCGAACGAGCCTCGGTGCAGCTTGGTGATGTAGATGGAGCGGTCCTGGTCGTACTCGAGTTGCGTGTTGTCCCCCGGATGCTCCCGCCGTCGCGCATGCCGCTGCTCAAGCGTCGCCACCTCCGCTCTGTCACTTGATATGGACGCCGTTGGTGCTCCGTTAGTGGACCCCGAGCGCTCGATACGGATCCCGAACGGATTAGCAGGCAGCGAATGCCTTCTCGACTCGGTGCCGACCTCCTCGTAGACAAAGTCCGGGTCCAAGTCGTCGGCCTCGTCCTCGTCTTCATCCTCGTCTCCATCACTGCCTCTGAGCCCACCTCCCGGCCTGGAGAAGTCGTCCGAGGCTTCTCGGTGGCGCTGTTGACGCAGCCGGTAGCTCTTCATATGGTGCTTGAAGCAGTGCGTCCACACAGCGAGCGACTTGGCCGACACGGCCTTGAGGTGCTCGTCCTGCGGCAGGAAGAAGCGCTGGCGGTCGCCGGGCAGCGCGCGCGCGCGGGTGGACGCGCGCTGCGCCATCGAGTCCGACTGCTTCTTGTGCAGCTCGCGGTCCTGCGTGTAGCCCTGTACGTGCAGCGCGCGGTCCTCTCGGCTCGCCAGTCGCACGCGCGTGAGTACGACGCGGCGCAGCAGCTTGCCGCTCAGCGTGTCGTCGTCCGCGAACACGAACAGCGCCGACGACTCGGCCTTGAACACGCAGAAGCGCCTTCGGAAGGTGCGGAAGAGGCCCTCGCGGCGCCACAGCCAGCCCGAGAGCTTGACCGGCAGCAGCACCGGCGCCATTGCCTGTCCTTGAAGGGGATAAGGGGCCGGCGTCAGCTCTTCCAGGTACTCGTACACGCCCTGCTCCGGGTCGCGAACGCTGCGGCGCGTAGGCTTGGCGTTGGCTGTCACGGGGGCGGTAGGGGGCGTCCCCAGGCCGATCGAGGGGGTCGCGAGCGCCCGGGACGCCGCGGTGCGACTCGAGCGGCCGCGGGAGGCTGAAGACAGGTCGCCGCCGGTCGCGCTCGCCCCCTCGCTCTGGCCACGCAAGCGCCGCCGAGGCCGGGGCGCCGGCCAGAAGGACGCAGAGGGGGAAGAGGCGCCTGAAGAGGAGGAGGAGGACACGTCGCCGTCGCTGCCGGCGGAGGTGGCGGCACCTGGGCGACGCATGTTCCGTCGAGGTTGCCTTGCTGGCCTGTCGGTGACTTTGGGTTTGTATGCTGACAGGGAGAAGCGGTTTGCGGTGCCACTGACAGGAAGTACCAAGATGCATAAAAGTATGTACGACAAAGGGAGCACTTACTTTTGGGGAACCTCCCCCTCCCGAACCGCGATCATCGATTCTACGCGGCGCTCCGAGGAGGTCTGATCGCTCCGCCGTCCGCCTCGTTCCGCCGCCCGCTGCGCGTCCCCTGGTCTCCGCCCACCTCCCGCACCCCGGCCACCGCATTCCTCGAGTCTTGCGCTGTCAATCGAGCCATCTCCCACCGTATCCCGACCCGTAGAAGCCCCACTTTCGGGCCTACAAGTCGCCTCCTCCATCATGGTCCTCTCGGCCGTGTTCATCACGGACCTCAAGGGCAAGGTGATCATCTCGCGCAACTACCGCGGGGACATCCCCATGTCTGCGAGCGCCAAGTTCACGCAGTACGTGCAGGAGAAGGAGGACGCGGAGCAGCGGCCCGTGTTCACGGAGGACGGCTTCACGTTCGTCTACCTCAAGCACAACAACCTGTACCTCATGACGGTGACCAAGGTCAACTCGAACGTGGCGCTCATGCTCATGTACCTCACGCGCATCTGCCAGGTCTTCCAGGACTACTTTGGCGAGCTGGAGGAGGAGAGCATCCGCGACAACTTCGTCATCATCTTTGAGCTGCTGGACGAGACCATGGACCACGGGTACCCTCAGACCACGGAAGCGCGCATCCTCCGCGAGTACATTACCCAAGAGGGACACCGTCTAGAGGCGGCTCCTCGGCCCCCTACAGCGCTGACAAACGCCGTCTCGTGGCGTAGCGAGGGCATCAAGCACCGCAAGAACGAGATCTTCCTGGACGTGGTCGAGAAGCTCAACCTGCTGGTCTCAAGCACGGGCACTGTGCTGCACTCGGAGATCCTGGGAGCGGTCAAGATGAAGTCGTTCCTGTCGGGCATGCCCGAGCTCAAGCTCGGCCTGAACGACAAGGCGCTGTTCGAGGCCACGGGCCGGTCGTCGACCAAGGGCAAGGCCGTCGAGATGGAGGACATCAAGTTCCACCAGTGCGTGCGCCTCGCGCGCTTCGAGTCGGACCGCACCATCTCGTTCATCCCGCCCGATGGAGAGTTCGACCTCATGACGTACCGCCTGTCGACGCACGTCAAGCCGCTCGTGTGGGTCGAGGCCGTCGTCGAGCCGCACTCGCGCTCGCGCATCGAGTACATGGTCAAGGCCAAGTCGCAGTTCAAGAGCCGCTCGATCGCCAACAACGTCGAGATCGTCATCCCCGTGCCGCCCGACGTCGACTCGCCCAGCTTCAAGTCGAGCATCGGGTCCGTCACGTACGTCCCGGACCGCGACGCGATCGTCTGGACCATCAAGCAGTTCAACGGGTCGAGGGAGTACCTCATGCGCGCGCACTTTGGCCTGCCGTCCGTCAACATGGAGGAGGGCGGCGCGGACGACTGGAAGGCGCCGATCCAGGTCAAGTTCGAGATCCCGTACTTCACCGTCTCGGGCATCCAGGTGCGGTACCTCAAGATCATCGAGAAGTCGGGCTACCAGGCGCTGCCGTGGGTGCGCTACATCACGCAGAACGGCGACTACCAGCTGCGCATGTCCTAAGGTGGGAAGGCTTGCTTGCTTGAGTGAGCGAGTGCGTTGCAGGCGAGTGTGAAGTGGAGCCAGTGGATGCATTGGACTGTATTTGATTGGCGTGGCCAGCTAGATTCCAGGACACCCACACCGCATTCGGGTGTGGCCTGTTCATACGAAAACAGCGTTAACGGACGTGAGGTCGGTCGTCGTGGTTCGAGATGGGATCTTCAGGTCGGGTCGCGCGAGGAGCCAACTCGACTGCCTACGTGGTCTACAATGTAGCCTAACGATGAACCAGCTTGGTGGAGAGCGTCGACATGGACTTGACCTTGCCGTCAGGCACCATGAAGAGCAAGAGCGGCTTCTCGGGCGACAGGTAGGGCGAGTCGACGCGGAAGAAGCCGCGGCGCTCGAGCTGCACCACGTCGCCGACCTGCGCCGTCCGCAGCTCGTGGTCTCCGCGCGCAGACATCTCGGCGCGCGTCACAGGCGTCAGGTGGTCGTGGAAGTCGTCGCCCTCCTCGAGCTTGGGCTTGCTGATCAGGTGGTCGAACTCGACGAGCGTGCAGGGCACGAGGTCGGGCACGTCGGCGAGCCACGCCACCTTGAGCTTCGTCTTCTTGAAGTCGCCCTCGGGGAAGTTCTCGGCCTCCACCTTGGTGATCTGGCCGCCCGCGTCCTTGACCAGCTTCGTCACGCGGATGTTGCCCAGACGCATGAGCGTCACCTCCTCTCCCTCCGTGAACAGCGCCACGTCGTCGCGCTCGAGCAGTAGGCGGCGGCCGAAGCGCATCACCTTGTTGCCCATACTCGCGTCCTTGGGGTGGCGCGGCACCGGGACGCCTACCACCTCGTCAGCCGGCACGTTGGTCAGCTCGACCGGCACGGCGTCAGCAATAGCGAAGTAGCGGCGCGCGATCGGGTCGATGACGCGCTTGTTGAGCGTCCAGAACTTGTCCCACTCCATGTCCGTGATGCGGCGCGACGCCCCCTGGCTCAGGATGAACTCGCGCAGCGCCTCGACCTGCACACCGCGGCGCAGCACGCCCTGGACGGTCGGGAACCGCGGGTCGGCCCAGCTCTCGACGTGGCCGTTGTCGACGAACCACTGCAGCTTGCGCTTGGACAGCACCGAGTGCACGAAGTTCATGCGCGCGAAGCTGTGGATGTGCACAATGCGCAGGCCGAGAGCCTGGAGAACCCACTGGTACTGCGCGTCGCGGTCGTTGTACTCAGTGGTGCGCAGCGCGTGCGTCACACCCTCGAGCGAGTCGACGATCGGACACGCAAAGTCGTACGTCGGGTACGCCAAGTACTTGGAGCCCGTGCGGTGGTGCGGCGTCAGGTTGACGCGGTAGAAGACCGGGTCGCGCAGCGTCTTGTTCTTGGCCTGCATGTCGATCTTGCCGCGCAGACAGTAGCCCTCGACGCTCGGGTCGTTCTTCAACATCTTCTCGAACAGCTCCAGGTTCTTGTCCGGCGACTGGTCGCGGCATTGGCTCGCAATGCCGTGCATGCGCTCCTCGCGCATCTGCTCCTGCGGCGTGTTGTCCATGTACGCCTTGCCGTCGCGGATGATCTGGCGCGCGAGCTCCTGGATCTTGGGGAAGAAGTCGGACGTGTACGACACGGCGTCCGGCACAATGTCGAGCCGCGCCAGGTCGGCCAGGATGCTCTGCTCGAACTCGTCCTTCTCCTTGGACGGGTTCGTGTCGTCGAAGCGCACGAGCAGCTTGCCGTGGTAGTGCCGCGCGTAGTAGTTGTTGAGCATGCACGCCTTGATGTGCCCGATGTGCAGGTACCCACTGGGCTCAGGAGGGAAGCGCGTGACCACCTGGCCATCCACCGCGTCCTTGAGCGGCGGACAGCTGCCCGAGCTCTTGCCCTTATGCGTCGACGTCGTCGGGTTATGATCCGTCTTGGTCGTCGGCTTGGCCGCTTGGCTCTTGGTTACGGGCAGCGCGCGCAGCTTGGGAGCAGCGGAAGCGAACGTCTCCTGGCTGTTGAGGTGCGTGAACCACCGGGTGACGTTGGGGTACGCGGCCAGCGCGGATTTGTTGCCGTCCACGATGGCCGCGAGCGACGCCCAGACGCCAATGTCGGCCAGCGACAGCGCGTAACCCACGAGGAACGTCTGGTGCTGCACGACGGCGTCCAGCAGCGCCAGGCCGGTCGGGTTGGAAGCCGACAGCTTCGTCAGCGCAAAGTCCAGCCACGCGTCCACCTGCGAGCGCGCCACAGCGTCGCTGTCCGCGCCGTAGAGCCCGGCGGTAGACGAGGAGGAGATGCGAGCCAAGTACCGCGCGACGGCGAAGTCTCCAGAGACGACGCGGCCGTCCACAAGCGTCAGCGTCGGCGCCATAGTCGCAGCGTCCGACCGCGTGAAGACGCCGGCGAAGCGCGAGAGCTGAGCCACCACGAAGGCCGCGCGCGGCAGCTGCGCAGCCGACGAGAAGACCACAGCGCCGGCCTCGGTCGCAGCCACCGGCAGCGACACGGGCGTCGTCTTGGCGGCAGGCGGCGCGTCCGTGACAGTCGGCTTGGCAGTCGGCTTGACGGCCGGCTTGGTCTCGGGCACGGCTTCTCCGCTCTTGGCGGCGTGCTTCTGCGCCTTCTTGCGCTCCTTGTTGAGCTCCTTCTTGGACTTCTTGTTCGGGTCCTTGGGTGTCTCGGCCGCGGCCTCCTTCTTGGCCTCCTTCTTGGCCGGCTGAGCCTTGGCCGGCGGCCCAAAGTCCTCGCCAGTCGCCGCCTTGAACTCGGCCTTGAGCGCCAGCAGCGCCGCCACCGCCTCGCCCACCGCCTCCTTGGACGCCTTGGCCGCCTTCAACTCGCGCACCTGCTCGCCCTGCGCCGCGATGCGCGCCGTCAGCTCCTCGCGCGTCGCCATCCTCTCCGTCGCCCTTTCTCCTTCTTTGACTTGGTCTTCTGGCCGCCGAAGATGATTGGATTGTGAGCCTGGAGATCGGGGGTGGATCGCAGGAGTGGGGTACGTTTCGGGTTATGGTTACGGGCTACGAACGTAACCCTTGCCGATGAATTTGGTAAAGAAGCGCTCGAAAATGACCAAGCGCCACAGGAAAATATGGCGATGCGAGCGTACGCGACGATAGACTCGATATTTGTATGCGACGGTGGAGGTACGTTTGAGTGCTCATTTCTGGCGGTCCGCGTACGCTCGCAGGCGGGTGCATTGATTCATTTTTCAAACTGTTCTCCGCAAATCTTTTGTGAAAATGATGGGTAAAATCAACCCGTCGAATACAAGCTGTATCATACAGCATAGTGTTTCCTAGGCGCTTCAAAATGCCCCTCGTCTCAAGGCAAACCCAGCAAGCTGAGCGGCGATGCAGCGCACCATCAGCAGATCCAATGTGTAGTAGGCTCATTGCTGGCACCATCGAAGCCTCTGGGACGTCCAGTCCGCACGTTGTGTGCATTGCTCAGCAACAGTCGCTATTCTCCTGATAACAGCTCTCGCACTCACCCCGACCGACCACTCTTGGCGGAGCCTCTTTTGAGTCGGCGAGCTCGATATCGCGACAAACATGACATCGGTGTGGCACTTGTTGCCGTCGTCGCCCGATCTCGCCTGCACGGCAGTGTTTTGCGGGCCGGAGCCTCCGAGACCATCACTCCAGCGGCAAGTTGCTCTTTCGTGTACACCACACCATTTCGTCGACCAACATGGTTGAGACTTGTGATGCATGGAGAGATGCTATCTGGCCGCCGATGGAGGATCGGACGTGCTCGTGTATAGGTCTCGCAGCAAGTAGTAATGCGGCTGTGAACGCCTCGCCTAGTGACAAAGTCCTTCATGAACGAAAGATGAAGTGGTTTTGGTCCGCTCCAAGTGTTCACTGTCCTTGGCAGCAGACATTTGCACAGATAGAGTGATCATCATGGCGATTGCCCCTAGCAGAGCTAACTGGCATCGAAGTAGATACTACATAGCGCCGATCCACCAACGGAGTGAAGGAGGACCACCGACTGGGCGGGAATGGGGGGAATCATCGACTTCGTCGACCAGTTGAGCTCCAGACAAAGGTCAGGA
>JAADXY010000951.1:0-11670 GCA_023338065.1 Phytopythium montanum
ATACATCACAAGCTTTGATAAGTTGGATGAGACCGTTCTACCGCCTCAATCAGCGTTTGATTCAAAACTACGTAAAACCAAGTGTTCAGATGCTGATTATGAGCGCGTTCAATTCGTCTGGGAGGAATACAACATGAAGACAATCAGAGATCTACTCATTTGGTATAACAATCTCGATGTCAAGCCATTTATCGATGCGATTGGTAAGCAGCGTGAGTTCTATAAACGATTTGATCTCGATATGTTCATTGACGGAGTCAGCTTACCATCTTTAGCAGAAAAAATTATGTATCAGACGTGCTATAGTAATCTCGGGGATAAAGCGTTCGTTAAGAATTTGACTGGTGATCTAAAGATAGTTCATGACAAAGCAGTTGAAATCATTGAGAAATCAGGATTTGAGAGCAAATGGTTCGTTGCATCTACATACGAACGATATGAGAACGATTGTGTAGACGATTTTATCATAATCAAGCGTAAAGGGGCTCATACAAGACGTAATACTATTCTGATCATTGGGATCTTAGGCCAAACGTTTTGTGAGTATATAGCTAAACGAATCAGTGGTTCGCTACCGTCTAATGCGATGGAGGTGTGTACTATATCCGCATGCTCAGACAATTGGTTTGACATCCCTCAGAACCGGTTTAGAGGTTATAGACATCAAGATCAGAAAGCTGGCCGTGAGTTTGATCTAACTCAAGAATAGACTAAGGATCTACTTTTGAAGGCGTGTTATCTATGCTCGCATTGTGAGTGTAAGCTAACCCCTCAAAATGTATCTTTAGATCGTATTAACAACGCAAAAGGTCATATCAAAGGTAATATCATGGTTTCATGCGTTGAATGTAATGTTGCTCGCAAAAACATGAATATCCCCTCATTCAGATATAAAAAGCTGATTGAACGCAACGCTGACAAACTCATTTTCTCAATTGATGAGCAGGAGTCATCCATCTTTCATAAGATGAAAGCAAACATCTGTGGAGGACCAACGATCATTTTCAATCGTTATGCTAAGCGCAATGAGACTTTCATTCGCAATGGAAACAAGCTATGTAAGAAAATCATTGGATATGATGCTAATGCGCTGTATCTATGGGCTTTAGGTAATCAAATGCCGCGTGGACGATTGACTACCATTGAGCCTTATGACTCGCTCATAGACGATATCAAATCAAATAAGGTATTCGGATTCTTAGAATGCGATATTGAGACACCAACGCACCTCAAAGACTATTTTAGTGAGATGACGCCTATTTTCAAAAACATTGAGATTGATCCTACTAACAAAGACCTGCTCGGTGAGCATATGCATAAATACAACATTGAGAAAACGCATAAAGCTACTATTGCAAAGAAACTCATCGGATCGTGTTTTGGTAAGCAAATCCTCATCTACACACCCCTACTCAAATGGTATCTCGCTCATGGACTCGTTATCACCAAAACATATTCATTCATCAAAGCGCAAGCTCATTGGCCTTTCAAGAAATTTGAGATGGAAGT
Organism: Phytopythium montanum; assembly: GCA_023338065.1. Taxonomy (NCBI): domain Eukaryota; phylum Oomycota; class Peronosporomycetes; order Pythiales; family Pythiaceae; genus Phytopythium; species Phytopythium montanum. The sequence continues at coordinate 1,510 of JAADXY010000951.1, forward strand.
CTCGGATGCGCGCCGTGGAGGTGATAAAGATTCATCTCAAAAGATGATTGCTGAGATGATGAAATTGGTTGGTAATAGCGCTTTCGGACGATCTGGAATGGACAAACCAAAACATAAGACCGTTAAGTATGAGTCTGACAAAATGAGTGTTCGATCCATTGTTGAGAAGCAGAACTTTCATGATGTTGAGGAGCTCAATGGTTCATATGAGATAACGCTAAAGAAACGCAAGATCAAGAATGACAATCCTATTCACGTATCCATCGCAATCTATCAATTGGCTAAGCTACGCATGTTGCAATTCTACTATGATTTCATTGACTATTACATCGATAGAAGCGATTTTCAGTATCAAGAGACCGATACTGATTCAGCTTACATAGCGTTCTCAGGCGATCAACCGTTTGTGAATCTGATCAAGCCTGAGTTGAAATAACATTTCATGGATCACAAGTATGAATGGCTACCCCGCGATCACAATGATGAGGTTGCAGCGTTTGACAAGCGTAAGGCGGGTCTATTCAAGGAGGAGTGGCGTGGTGATGCTATGGTCAGTCTTTCATCCAAGAACTACATTTGCTAACCAAGCGGGATTCACAAGCAAAAAGTGTCAGCCAAGGGTGTTCAGCAAGGTGGAAACAAGAATGCTAATATTCTCAATCCTGAATCGTTTGAGAAGGTTGTCAAAGAGCGAATCACACTGAATGCAACCAATGGCGGATTTCGTATTGATAAGCAGTCTCATGGTATCATCACTTACACTCAGAATAAAATTAGTTTGAACTATTATTACGATAAGAGACGTGTTTTAGATGATGGAATCACTACTGAACCATTAAATCTATACACATTTACGGGAACGCTATTGCTTCTTCTTTTTTTTGTGTCTCACTCACGGGAATAAAATGAAGTCAATCCTGAACTTAATATCAAATAGTATATAATCAAATATTATCACGAATGGTGTCGTATATAAAATTACGGATGAGAAAGACAGTTGCATATATAAAGGAGCAACAACTCAGACATTGGGAAGAAGATGGAGTCATCACAAGCTATGCTATAAAAAATGGTTGGAGGGTGATGCATCTGGATATACTGCTATTTACCCGTTCTTTGAAAAATTTGGAATGGATAAATTTAGTCTTATCCCAATCATAGAGTATCCAATCGAAGATAAAAAGCATTTGTCAGCATATGAACAGTTATGGATTAATAAGATTGGGGGTAAGTGTGTAAATGTCAATAACCCGTTTAGATTTCAAAAGCTGCATAAGAAAGAGTATAACAGTAAGAATAAGGACATGATGAACAAAATGAAAAGAGAAAAATTTGATTGCGAGTGTGGCGGTCGGTATGCTCACAATGATAGAACTAAACATTTTAAAACTGTCAAGCACTTAACATGGTTAGAAACAAATCCTAACTGAATCAGTTGCTTTTGTTTTTTTATTCATAATATAGTATCCAAAATGGAATTCTTAGATGCGCTATACAGAGATCCAAAAGAGGGGTTCATTGGAGTTGATAAGCTATATAAGAAAGCAAAGCAGTATAATCCTAACTTCACCCTGAAGAAAGTCAAGGATTGGTTCGCTAAACACCCTGAGTTAAGACAATACAGTGATTAGAAGTCTCATTTTGATGAGTTCAAAATCGCAAGCCACAGCCCGAATTCATGGCAAATCGATCTGATGTTTCGAAGAAAGGAAGTTGTTTTGACAGCGATCAATATCAATTCACGATTAGGATATGCAAGACTACTCAAGGATAAAACTGCTGATACAGTTCTCAAAGCACTGAAGCAATTTGCAAAGGAACACAAAATCAATATCATTACAAGCGATAACGGTGCTGAGTTTATGAATAAAAAGACAGAGGATTGGTTCAAAGCTTCTAATATTGAACATTACAACAATGAAGCAGGTGAACACCAAACGATGGGTAAGATCGATCGATTCAATAGAACACTCAGACAGCGATTAATGCGCACGAAGCCAAAGAAGCTGACTCAGAAGATTGTATCAGATCTGATCGAGAATTACAACAATACATTTCATCGCATGATCAAAGCCAAACCGATCGATATGCAAGGTAAAATCATTCAACCTGAATTGAAACACAACAAGAAGGTTTTCAATGATATTAACAACCATTTTCAAGAAGTAACGAATGTAATAGTTAAATTAGCTAAAAAATGCATTTGGTAAAGAGGGGGAGAAATGGTCAAAAGCAGTGTATGGGGTTGTTGGTATCGATGGTTTCAAATTGTATCTGAGATCCAAGAATAGTCATGTCTTATATAAGTCAGCCAATGACGTGAAATTCGTTGAGGATGAACCAACTAAAGTTGATATTGGTAAGCAACGTGGTATTTGGGAGGTAGAAGAGATATTGAAGCATGAGAGACGGAGAAATGGATAATATAAGTACTTAATCAAATGGCTTAATCACAAGGAACCAACGTATGAACCGCAGGGTAATCTTAGATTGGTTAATAAAAATCGAATGTCAAAGTTAGAGCGAGACTATTTTAAAAGCAAAGGGTTGGGGAATTTAATTAATTAAACGTATTATCGTTGTCAATGATATAGAGCTTAGGCCAAGATGTTCCCGAACTTAAAATTTTTAGCGGATCGCCGTCAAAAGGGGGAAGTGCTATTGGAGCGAGTCAAGCGACGAGTCAATCAGAAAAATGCTAAACATGTGATGTTTTCAGAAGCCATTTGGGCGTCTGACGCGGATAAAACCGTTTCTAAGGTAGGTTCAACGACTGAAACGAGCGTTGGCATGACCGAAGAAGAACTAAAGGATGCAATCAAAAATGCTGACCCAACCAAGGTCCGTGTTATGTTTGCATCCGATAAAAAAGCCCGTGAGTTGAATGTGGGTGATATTGGGGTTAATGTAGATGCTGATAATGGAGTTTTTCAAGAACCAGTAGTTGAGCCCGTCGTTGAACCAGTAGTTGAGCCAGTTGTGCCAGCAGTTGAGCCAGTAGTCGAACCAGTAGTTGAACCAGTAGTTGAACCTGCTGAGCAGATCAGAGCGAGAGATTGGATTAAGGAGTGGTATCAGACTAATCTAGAGTGGGTTGAGATGCATATTAATCCAGTAAAGAAATGGATCACAGGAGCGTAGATATTACATTGGAGAACGAACGATTTTGAGATTGGTCAGTTCGAATCAAGCAGGAAAACCCAGAAATATAGATTGGGTGGCGACGAAGACACTAATCGAAGAAATTGATACTATTATGAAACAGAATCAGCGAGAAGAGGAGAAGAGACAGCGATTAAAAAACGAAAGAATACAAAGAATTAAGACTGATCAGGTCAATGCAAGAATTGGAGTTGAATCATTATTTGATGAAATACCGGAATTAGTTGGATTCGAGATTCACCCTATCAAACGAAATGGAGCAGTATAGATAAGATTCTATTTAGGAAAGAGAGGATTCTTATACAGCGTGAAAACGGACAAGGTTGAGAACAATTCGAGATTAATTGATTGGATTGCAACCAAAACGAAAGTAGAAGGTATTCTGAATAAAGAATTAGCCGAAGCGAGATCAATGGGTGAAAATGATGTTGATATTATGATTGGTCCGAGTAATCGATCGAAGCGGAAGGATAAAGTATCTGAAGACCAGACAATGAAGAAACATAAATTTATCAAAGAGGTTCGCAGTCAATACACTCAATCATCTCACAATAGATTGATGCGAAAGCAAAACTGATGGTTGTCATGAGAACTTATAAAAATGAGATTGCATCACTTATTCTGAATCCTGAAGTCATGGATGGTTTTATATTCGAGCGAGGTAAATCTAAGCATGACTATTCCATCCGATTCAATCCAGACAAGACTGATTTGAGCGTTGTCTCAAACAAAACTAAAAGACCTCTAACAACAGTTCTTGATGCAGTTGATTGGCGTGATACACTAACATCATTTTTCAAATACGGAGAGAGCGAAGGAATCAATTTCGGTAAATGGAAAGACAAAGAGCTCACAGTGAACCCACGTCTCAGCGAAAGGCATTAGGCACACGTATTTAGCATTCTTTAGCGAAGCAGATAGTTGCAGGTCGAAAGCAGTGTTATGTTGAGTTCCACCTGTGATACCGACACCAGCACGCTGATAGAACCACTGAGCGTAGAAGTCAAGGTATTTAATCTTTTTCTCCGGTTTAGAAATGAGGGCCTGAGGATTCTCAAGATTGAAGAACGGGACGTATAGACGCGTAGTTGTGAATGGTCAGTAGGTTGAATCTACGGCAGGCTCAAGAGAGTTCGTAATAGCACCCCACGCAACCGTAATCTCATCAGCAGTAGTGGTTAGAAGAGCTTCATTAGGTGAACCAGCAACAGCAGAAGAAACCATGATAGGGCAAACATTACCCGAAGAGAGCGGGGGAAGGCCCGCCGAAGCGGTTTGGTATCAAGAAATACAATAAGGTTCAGTACCAAGGCGCATACGATGATTACTGTGGTATATACTGTCTAATGTTCTTACATACAAAGCAGCATAATAAACCTAAAATGCTTAAAGGATTTCATGACCTGAATCTTAAGATTATTTAATTAAATATAGATTATCTGATCGATTAATATAACACCTATTCAGAATGGTTTATAAAGAGCTTCAGGTATTGAGCGATGCCCCTGAGACAAAACTCAGACGAGCATTCAAAAATGGCACCCTAAGTCTATCCGCGGCTGAACTAAAAGGATCAGGAGCTACTTTACATTTACACCCTGAGAGCTATGCTAAAGCGCTCAAGGCACGTAAAGCCGGTAAAGCAACCCGTCTTTCGATCACAAAGAGGGAAATTGGGTATCCATTCAAGCACATGCAAGGCGGAGGAATTTATGGTGGTTCTATATGGGGTAAAATTTGGAAAGGTATCAAGAGTGCATTTAAATGGGCTAAGGATTCAGGAGTCCTCAGTAAAGTCGCTGATGCAGCTGTTCCCGCTTTAGCAAACATGGCTGGAGTCCCTCAATATGCGGGTGTTGCACGATCTGGTCTTAAATCATTGACTGGCGTTGGTATTGATGAAGAAGGCGGTCGAGTTAGCGTTGCTGACGTTAAGAAACGAGGAACGCAAGCCCTCAAATACATGAAAAGCAAGGGAATCATTACTGATATTGTAGATCAAGGTGAGAAATATCTATTGAGTAAAGCAACGAAGCCGGATCATCAAGAAATGGTGAAATCAGTGAGAAATGAGGTCAAGCGTCGCTACGGAGTCGGTGTCGGAGTTGCTCTAAAAGGAAGTGATCAAGCGAAGGCACGCATGGCTGTTGCGCGAGCATCGCGTGGTAAGAAGGCCGGCGGTAGTTTCGTTCTTTGATTGATAAAAAATAACGGGTTGACCCCGCTATCACATTATTTTTTTTATGATCGCTTAGGTCGAACGATAAGCATGATTGATACACTACGATCACGGAAATGAACCGGTCGATCGTCCTGATCATATATAGACACCGTCAGTGATGAACGAGCACCGTCATGACATCGCATCCAAGCAAAGTTCTGAGGTTGAAACGTTATTAGCGAACCAACCGTTGACGGGCGAGGAAACGATGTGAGAATATTACCGGAGACGTCAAATTCATTCTTGACTAAATCACAACGAACTACATACGATGACGAAGGGTGAATGCTGGGAGTTATATTACTCAATGTTGTTGTAGATGTCGTTGTTGAAGCAGCAGGATACGTCGCTGACGATAATCCAATAACCTTACCAAACTCAGGATTATCGATGATTAGACGAGGAACACGAGTAGTTGTAGGGAGACCTGATCCGCCTGATGAGTAAAGTCCTGTTGTAGGGCGAGTCCAATCAACTGGAAGTGATGTTGGAGTAGGAGAATGATCGATCTGAGCAGCGTAATACGTTGAATTCGCAACAAGCTGTAGGTAGAACATTTCATCACCGTTAGCATTGATCAGATACGCACCGGCGTTTCTTAGAGCAGTTTGAATATTTCGATTGATATCAGTGTATTGATACGAAACATCAGTGAGATTGATTGATACGGTCGATGTTGTAGCCGCAGTAGGGATTTCGATTTTGAACGAGGTATTCGCAAATGCCTGACTATCAATATTGAATTGAGAATTGTATAAATAAATCGATTGAATCGCTAACTCAACATCTTTGAAATTAACGCTGGAACCAACGAAATTATATCTAAAAGTATTGTTTAGATTATTCTCAACACGCTCTGAGCTATCGATTTTGATGAAAACAGACATCTTTGTTATATTGAATAGAAGATTAGTCAGTATATTTTAATTTAATTCTAATATAACTTTGTAATAGTATATAATAAGTATATCACCATGATCGGGTGTGTATATAATATCACCAATGCGGATGAGACGATCTTATATATTGGGAGCACAGCGAGAACCTTAGAAGATAGATGGAATGACCATAAATATGGATTCAATAGTTGGTCAGATGGAAAAAACTGGAGCGTGTTCAATCTATCATCATTTTAAAGAGTATGGTATCGATAGTTGTAATATACATCTTATCTCAGAACACGAAATTGATGATCGCAGACGACTACATGAATTTGAGCAGATAGCCATTGACGTTAATAAATGTGTAAATATACAATGAGCGTACCGAACTGAGGAGCAAATATTAAAATGGTATGAAGACCATAAAAGTGGTATTAAGGAGTATCATAAGAAATGGTATCAGGAAAACAAAGAAGCACAGAAAGTAAAACAAAGCCAAAAGTTTGAATGTGGATGTTGTACGACTTACACTAAACAGCATCAAAAGCGACATTATCGATCTCAAAAACATCAGCGTTGGTTAGCTAAACAGAATCAGTCATAGACTATTCAAAAATGTTTATCGTCTATAGATCTGCTGGATTTATCACTCGATCGAAGTTATATCTAAGTTGCGATTGAACACTATCTACGAATAGGATTTGGCCTTTACCTCTCCCAATCGCTTTATTATATGCTTTCGTGATTTTATCTTTATCAATATCTTCAATATTGAAATCGGTTGTAACCAATTTTAAGTCTCTCTTAGAATTGGCGCGAAGGATGCATAAGTATTCAGTGTTCAATCTAGTTAGCTTATCGGTGGCGAAATATGAATGAGTTATAAAGATTGTTGATAGTAAATGATGTCTGCCTCTGATGAAATATCCACTAAATACGTTCTTTTGGAGATTTTTATCCGCACTATAGTCATCAATGAGAACGAATTCAACTTTCTTTTTAGGTGATACTCTGATTTGATTTACATTCGGTGGATCTTCATAGAATGTAATGAACCCCTCAAGCTTATCTTTGAGGAAATTATACACCGGTTGATCCTTATTCTTTGCAATAATATGGAGATGCTAGAAAACGTGAGGGATATTTTTTATGATGTAAGTGAATAGATTTGTCTTTCCGCTATAACTGGGCCCGAGTATTATAATTCTAAACAATGATTTAATATCTAAAGCGGATATCTCACCCGCGGATGCTTTTCTATACTTTTTCGGAATCTCATCATCAAAATTGCCAATCAATGACATTGTCTTCGTAGGGATTTTCAACCCTGTTTATATAATAGTTAAACAAATAAAATGCCTGGATTCGCTTATCCAAAGTCCTATATTCAACAGCGATGTCTATAATCCTTCGTTTTATCTATCTCTCGATCCAAGCGGGTTTCTTTCATATGGCTATGCTCAAACACTCTATCTTAGCAAGAATTTTTTTCGATTGACGTATATCAGCGGTATCACACCATCAGTTGCAACAGCCGGCGTTGCTATCGTTTTAGACAATGATTTAAGTCTGACTGGATTGGGACCGATTTCGTGTGATTCGCTCACAGTTGGTGGGAACAGTATTATTAGTCCGCCTGATTACGTTCTCGATATAACAGCTGGAACAGCCGCACCAAGTAAAAGCACTCGTTCTAAATGCATCAAGCAATATCACAGGAATCAATTCTATATCATGCACAGCACTTACAGTAAATGGGGTTGCTATCACAGGTATTGTTTCACCAAATATTACGGGAACACCACTCGTGCTAACTGGATCAAATACGACGATAACATTAGCTCATGCAAGCGCTGGGTCAAGATCGTCCATTTATTTCAATGCGGATGCTTCATCAAGTAGCTGGGAGGTAGGGAGCCGAGGATCAGCAAGCGGATCGCATCCAAACGGTTTCTATTGGTATAACCAAACACAGTTCAGGATGGTTCTAAGAAACGATGGATCTCTATACATCCAATCGAATATTGAATGCAATGGTCTAACATCAACCTCTCAAATTGATTGCCCGATATTGAATTGCACTAACTACGCTATAATCGAAAACAGTCTTGATGTTGATGGTCAAATCACGCTTACTTCAGGAGACGTGAACGTTTGATCAGGTGATGTGGTTATGGATGATTTCTACAAACTAATTTTTGCACGAAACGCAACGACTAAAGATCTTAATAGCTCGATTCATTGCGCAGAGAGCACCGCTCGATTAGTTCTTGAATCAACGCGCGGAGGCGGTTCGGTTCATATCAGAACGAATATCAACGGAGGAGCAGATTCCGACCAACCGTGCGTGTCGTTTTTCGACAATGGTAATAACTCAGATCCTATCATGAGTGTATTTAACAAAGGTCAGATTGGATGGGATGAAACCAAATCATCTCACGATAGCAAAATATTCTGCCATATCAATGCTATAACAGCAAACCGTTTCATTGCACGTGGGTATGCCTCACCATCTGGCGGAGACTATGGTGTAACGGTGCCAAGTTTCATTTGGTACCATAACGGCTTATCGTTAGGAAGCTCGACACCCCTTTGCGGTATGGGTCCGCATGATTCAGTTTCAGGAAGTAATCGAACTCGATTTGGTCTTTTGACATCAACCAGATTGAATTTCAACACCGGTATCTATAATTGGAGCGGAGGAGCTCTCTCGATGTATGCTGGATCTTGGAATACATTTTCTGACATTCGCCTGAAATCGAATATTGAACCCTCGCTATATGGATTGACTGAAATACTCAGACTAACCCCTGTTCGCTATAACATCATTGATGAAGCTGAGAAAAAGGTTGGCCTTATCGCGCAGGAGGTCTTAGAAATTATGCCGGAGCTTGTTAGTCTATCTGGTGATCAAAACGATGATGATGAAAATCTTGTATACCTCAGTATGGATTACACTATGCTCGGTCCGGTTCTAATCAAAGCCATTCAGGAGCTATCAGGTATAGTGGAGACTTTGACGAAGCGTTTAGATCGAATTGAGGCTCGCCCTGTATTAAAGAAATGGCTTGAAAAAAATGGATCTTAATATATATAATGACTGAACTAATCGTATTTCAGATAGCTGAACCCACTCAGAAACATAAGAAATACAAAACTGAGGTGTTTTGGGATGGTCGGCGGCGATGGATTCATTTCGGAGATACTCGATACGACCAATATAAGGATTCAACTGGATTAGGTTTACACACTCACTTAGATCATAACAACAAACAACGGCGTGAGCTATATCATAAAAGACATCATTTTAATAACGGCGTTGCATCTCAGCTATCGAAAATGTATCTATGGTAATATAATAAAAAAAACAATGGGATGCCATCCATCTGACCTGAGATCAAACATTCAGACTGAACCAAATCAGGTTATCGGATCAACTATATTGCGTGCGGATCAAATCATGATATTGGGTAGCTCAGTATTTCTTCCAATCGATGAGAATGGTGAGAGTGCCATCTTAGAGATTGAAATCGATAATAAAAAAATGAGACTGTATCGTGGTTATAAGAACCAAATGATTCGCTCTGGCATAGCTTAAACTAAGACGCGGGGCTTTGCCCCCGTCCGGAACGACTACGTCAGTTCATAGCGCAAACGTCGGGATTTTTTTTGATTCCTTCTTCTTGATCGGGGTAAAGCCGCGATATGCGGTCGGTTTAACCCAAACCGTTCCTCCGGATTTGATGGTTGCTGGCTTATCACTCGCCCATATAGTATCATCTTTCGGTGTCTCCTTGATGATGAGGTTCTTCATGATAGTTTTTAGCTCATTGAGATTCTCTTGAGCTTGCTGAGTATATAACCCGTTGGATTTGCTAACGATATGTGTGTTGAGAA
>JAADXY010000952.1:0-11651 GCA_023338065.1 Phytopythium montanum
ATTGACAACACTCATTTTCGATCTACCTGCTATCGCGTATGTCACAAATGAAGATAACTTAGCCAAAAGTGTCACTCAGTTTACTTAACCCCTTGCAATTTATTCTGTCCCACTTGTCAATACTGCCGGGGCAGACTGTACACTGATTGACCAGAGCCGCGTGCCAGCCTGCTCTTTGCGTCCATCAGCTAGCGGTCGCCCTGGACCCCGAGAGGCTCAGCTGCGCACGGATCGTGTCCGATATGGCCTGGGTCCAGCCGAAGACGCCCTTGATGAGCCCGTCCTTGGCCCCAGGCACGACCGGGAACTGCGGCTTGTGCAGCTTGGTGACGGATGCGCGGCGCATGACGACCACCAGACCATCGTCGCCCTGCGACATCGTGCTCGACGGAGCCACCGTCAGCAAAATAGCTCCCGAGACGTCGTTGCGGACGCGGGTCGCCGACTGGTACGGGTGGAACGCGTCCGAGTCGACGTTGTCGGTGACGCGCTGCGCAGCTTGGTCTCCCTGGGCGACGCCATCGTGCGGCGACGTGACTGCCAGTCCTTGCCCAAGTGCACCGGTGTGTACAGCGGGTGCGATGCCTGCACGTTCTGCATGAAGCAAGCAGTGCTCGGTGTTAGGGTGTGTAGGCGATGATAGGCATAAAGTCGGTCGACTCACCACGCTCTTGGCCATCATGGACTGCGCGTTGGCCATGGCCAGCTACTATTGGTGGATCAAGCCGCGCAGCACCGCGTTGTTGACCGCCTTGACCCCCAGACCCGAGCCGGCGATGCCTTCCATGACCCCAGCGCGCTTCTTGAGCACCGCTAGCCGCGACTCGAGCGTTCCGACCTCCTCCTGCAGGCTCAGTCTCTCCTCCTGGCATCAACCACTCCCGAGCGTCAACTTCAAGCGAGGGACTCCGATAGACTGGAAAGTGAGACCATGCACCTTGTTGCGCACGTACGTCGCGCGCCGCTTCTTGAGTGCGTGACGAGGAGCAGTGGCCACCTCCACCATGGCGCGGTAGTCGTCCTGCTCATCGCCACGAAGCGACTGCAGGTCGCCCTCGCCCTGGCCATCCTTGGACGCCTCTTCGCTTGTGCTGCCGGCCGATCCCAGGGGCTCTTGGGCGGTCGCTACCCACTCCGAGAGCAGCCGCAGGTCGTCGGCCGTCAGTCCGTCCGGCATCGCCTCGGTCAAATTCGGCTCTGGCGGATCCGCAACACCTTGACCGAGGGACGGTGGTGCTGCCGAGTGTTGAACAGTGTCAAGTTGAAGTGCTCTCGCACTAAAGCTCTCACACGATATGATTGGTTAAAACAATGCAAATCAACGAATCTATTGGCTCAAATTGTGTCATCACACCCAATAGTCCGCCAGTTGAGAATCGGCCACGATGGACGCCCGGCGCAAGCACATGTTGAGCCCTGAGGCGTCGGCCGCGGACGCGCCGCATGCGGCCAAGAAGCGCGTGCCGTCGTACAAGGTGCGCAAGGAGGAGGCGGAGGAGCTGCACGCACAGGTGGCGGCGCTCGAGGCGCAGCTGCTCGTGCTGCAGAAGCGGCTCGGGTCGCTCGACGCCACGGGCAGCGCGCTGGACGCCAGTTGCGCCAAAGCCGAGCTCGAGAACGCGCAGCTGAGACGTGCGATCACCTGCCAGCAGCTCGCGCTGGCCAGCACGCAGTCCATGATGGCGCAGTGCATCGTACGTGTCTGTAGACGCCGCTAGAGCTGTAGAGCGATGACTAACTCGGTGTATGTGGTGAGACCAGGAGAACCAGTACCGCCATCCGCTGTGTGCGCGCATCCACTTGCCGAGAGACCGCGACCAGCGCCGGGAAGTGATCTTAGCGGTCAAGGATGCGCAGTTCGCGTGTGTGCGCGAGTACTTGGGCGCTCGCAGCCGGCACTTGGACCTGAGCAAGCCGCACTTCTCGGAGGAGCGGTTCCACGACGCCGACGGGTCCGCCTGCTGCCTCCGGTATGAAGTGGTGCAGTTCGAGGGCGTGCAGTCCGTCCGCCAGGTGTTCGAAGCGCTCGTCTTCTTCATGGCCAACATGGAGATCAGCATCTCCGAGACGCTAGGAGACATTACGGTCCGAGAAGACTACGATAGTGTCGACGGTGGCGCGGCGCTGCTGTCCAACCATCGACTGATCTCCGGCGACGGCAGCGGCGCCACGGTCGAGATGAACGCGGTCGCGGTCGGCCAGTGCTTCCCTGGCGGAGGTACGTACTCGCAGACACCGTACGCCATTGGCTCGACCATCGCAGTGGACGAAGACGACCTGTACCCTTACTGTCCGAGCGAGCGCATCCGCAAGGACATCTCGGCTGGCGTCCTGCTCACGGAGTTGAGGCGTAGCGCTTCACCCAATCATGAACAGCCGACTGTGACGAGTGGACGAGGTGAAGGAGAGCTCGTCGTCGTCCTCCAACGCGCGGGGTACGTCAAACACCATCGTCCGCCGTTCGAACTGTCGGCCAAGACGGCCGAACAGCTCCAGGACGGGATCGTGAGGTGGGGAGACGTCATGCTCAAGTCGATACGGGCCACGCTGTATGGCGAGAGCTAAGGTGGATAAGAAGACGAAGCGTTGGCGAGGAGGTGTCATATTCATGGTGACGAGGCGTGGGGTCGTCATACAGACGAGTGAGTTTGTGAGTAGAGCGTGTCGCGCATGGCGCTCAGCATGATGCCGCCCCACGCGTTGATGCCGTCGCGAAGACTGTCGACTGCTGGCTTCGGTGCTTGAAGCTGAGCGGAGTGGATCTTCAAGAAGGCTGCGCGTCGCATGACTACCACGAGTTCCTTGGCTCCTTTCGAGTTGATGATCACCGTCGGGGTCAACGCGATAGCAGCGGAGATGTCTCGGCGAATGCGCAGCGTCGGCTCGTAAGGATATACGTCGTCTTGGTCGACGCAGTCACTTGTGAACAGCCCGCACTCTTTCATCCCCTCGTCGTTGTCGCCCAGCGCGGTAGTGATGTCGTCAAAGAACTGCGGGAACCCGACGAGGTTCATCTCCGTCGCGAGACCACGGGACTCGCCAGACACGAGTCGGTAGTGCGATACCTTGCCATCCGCATCGTCGTAGCAGTCGTCGCGTAGTGTGAGGTGGCCCAGCTTCTCCGTGATGCTGATCTCCATCGAGTGGAAGAAGGCGAGCGCGGCGTCGAACACCTGCTTCGTTGACTTGACGCCGAAGAATGGGATGATCTCGAATGAATTGCAGCAGAACGTGCCGTCGTGAGCTTCGAACCGCTCCTCCGAGTGATGAGGCTTCACTGCGCCAGTGTTGGATGCATGGAGCCCTCGAGAGCGCTCGAGGATGTACTTGTATGCGGCCTCGAGCTTCGAGAGCTTCATCGTTTGGAGTTGGTGCAATCGCTCAGCCCAGTCGCTGCCGAGACGGATCGGCGTGTCTAGCGGATGGCTCAGCTGCTGTGACCGCTGTCAATTGCAGTGTTGACGGTTAGCTATAGGTCAAAGCAAGTGCTGAAGACGCTCGAGCGTACGATGCAGTCCGACATGAGCGGCTGGAGCTTTGCGACGACGCGTTGGTGCTCACGAGAGGCCGCCGTCAGCGCTCGCCGGTCGGCAATCGGGTCGCATTCCGCCACGAACGGCCCGCGAAGGACATGGGTGTGGAGGTGAGAAGCTTGACGCTCGAGCTCGCGGATCTGTGACTCGAGCGCGAGCTTCTCCTCCTGCATACACGCCAGCGTTAGCACCACGACAACGGCACCGTCTGGGCCAATAGGACCGCACCTTGCGCACGAGGCACGTCTCCTTCCGCTTGCGACTGCCGCCCCCCGACCGCGACCTGGAAGTCATCGACGGCTGTCCTGGCGGCTCGGAGTCTGCTCTGCAGCTCGCTCAAGGCGTAGGCAATACGAGCACTAGGCAGGTCGGAAGTGGCTGGAGCAATGTGCCGCCACGAGGAACTCTTGACAATGCGAATGATGGTAATAAAGTCATGAATGCATGTAAAGTTGCAGTTGGATAACTAATCAAATCAGCAAGTCAGCACTGCCACCATCCTCTACCGGTTCATTCGTCAACTTATTCGAGACGCGACGAAGAGCTCCGCATTTCCACATTCCCAACGTGAACGTGGGTCACGATGGCCGAGCGCGCCGACCTCGACGCCTGCGCGTCGCCCGCCGCCGCCACTGCCACCGCCACCGACTCGGACGCGCGCGAGTCGCTCGTCTTCACCGTCCCGTTCTTCGCGGCGCGGCCCGTGACGCCGTCCGAGAGCAGTACGGCGGGCAGTAGCGACGACCATCCAGAGACTTCCGAGCTGCGACCAACCAAGAAGCGCAAGCCCACGTACCTGGCTCGAAAGGTGCGCTTAACTCAATGACTACTCTCATCTCGGACAGTCTGCGAGCTGGAGCTGACGTTGTGTGGCGGTAGGAGGAGCGGGAGACGCTCGAGACGGAGCTGCGCAGCCTCGAGTCGCAACTTACAGTGCTCAAGGACCGCTCCATTGGCGGCCGAGGCGCTAGCGGCGGCTTGAAGACGGCCATGGTGACCAACAACGCTCTGGGTGAGGTCGTGCGGCGCCAGCAGTTTGCGCTGGCCGCGTCGCAGTCGCTGCTGTCGCAGTCGCTTGGCGAGCAGCGGACGTTCCCGTTGTACACTCACATCCACCTGGGGAAGGACTTGGCTGAACGGAGAGAGACGTTGATGGCGCTCAAGATGCCCAAGCTGCTGCAGGCGATCCGATACATTGTGGAGCGCACTGGGGACCTGGACCCGCTCAAGCCGCACCTGTCGGACGAGCGCTTCGAGGACAGCGATGGCGGGTACTCGTGCCTTCGGTTCGATATCATCCAGTTCGAGGGTGTCAAGTCGCTCAAGCAGGTCTTCGACGCCGGGCTCTACTACTCTATGAACATGGAGATCAGCATTTCGGAGCGGCTGGGACACCTGACACTACGCGAGGACTACGACTTGCTGGACAACAACATCTCCAACTTCCGGATGCTGTCAGACGACGACAACGGCACGTCCACCGAGATGAACATGGTCTCGTTCGCGCACATGTTCGACGTGCCGGACGCCCCAGGAGAGCAGATGGGCATTTTTACGAGCGACTGCGTCGACTCGGACGAGCTCTTCCCGTTCACGCCCGACACTCGGATCCGCAAGGACATCTCGGGCACGGTCATGTTCACCGCTCACCGCCGAGGTGACGGCGGTGATCTCGTTGTCGTCATGCGCCGCGCCGCGTTCCTTCGACTGCATCCCGCGCACTTTGACGTCCCGCCGATGGCGATGCAGGAGCTGCGTGAGGGCATTGCGCGCTGGGGGGACGTCATGCTCAAGACCATTCGAGAGCTAGTGTACCCCAAGCGGTGAGAATACCAAGTCGACGTCAATGTACACCACCTCGTCATACTGCTGTTCGACATTGCAGCTCACTGTAGCGCGCCGGAGCTTGTGCGCAGGCTCTCGACGAGTGTCCGGTGCATGGTCTCGCCCCAGCGGTCGACGTTGTCTCGCAGATCTTCCCACGCGGCCCGCGCGATCGGGAAGCTCGGGTACCGCATCTTGGAGTACACCCATCTCGTCATGACCACGACGACCTCTTGCGGCTGGCTCGACGGGTTGACGGGGAAGTGCTTGCCGAACGCCTCGACCGTCCGCGAGTACGACGTCAGCTCCAAGATGGCGCTCACGTCTCGTCGAATGCGCTCACGTGGATGGTACGGATGCCGCTCGTCCTCGTCCACGAACTCGGCGACGATCAAGCCGTGGCCTTGCGCGTGGCCAAAGCTGTCGTCCGGGCCGTAGAACTCGGAGAAGAGCACCGTGTTGGACTCCATGGGCAGTCCGCTGTTGGTCACGGACACGAGGCAGTTCTGCACGATGCCGACGCCGCCAGTGTCGTCGTCCTCCCGGATGGTAATGTGGCCCAGCTTCTCGGATATGCAGATCTCGATGTTGCAAAAGTACTCGGCGAGCAGGTCGAATACTTGCCGCACGCTGTGCACGCCCTCGAACTGGATGGTCGTGAACCGCGTCGAGCAAAAGTCGCCGTTCGGCAGCTCGTACCGGTGGTCCTCACACATGGGTTTGCACGGGTTCATGCTCGGTCTCCGCCGAGTGAGGAACTGCTTGGCGTCCTGCAGCTTCTTGAGCTTGAGCGTCATCAACGTGCTGCGCCGCTCGAGCTCGTCCTGCTGCAGGCGGATCGACGTCTGCAGCGGACTCCCCGCGCGGATGTTCTGCGTGGAGCATACAATAACCAGGTGATTAGCGCTGCTCGAGTTCAAACCGATCGGAGAGAGAGAGACACCTTACACAGAGCGTGTACTCGGACATCATGGCCTGGATCTTGGCGAACTCGCGCTGCTGATTCTGCACGGCGTCGCGCAGCACCCGCGTGGCCATCCGCTTGTCCCGCTCGTTGTCTTCCGGCGACGACGCGGCGCTGATCGCGCGCTTCTTGAGCCCCGCAATGTGTGCTTCAAGCTGCGAGATCTCGGTCAACAAGTGCTCCTTCTCCTCCTACCAGCCGCAGACATACACGCGTCAGTGCTGCTCCACATGCAGACGCATGTCGGCACTCAAGGTGAGAAGGCGGTACCTTGCGGATGGTGTGCGTCGCCTTGCGGAAGCGGCGCTTGGTCTTGCGCTGCGGCTCCTCTGACGCGTCGTCTCCCTCCCGCTTGGGCGAGTTGTCGGCGCTGGCCGGCGCGCTCCCGGCCACCAACGCCCAGCTGGACCACTGAGCGCTGTTCGGTGTTGACACCGCCGCCTCCTTTGTTGACGCGGTATACCTTGGCGCCTGCTGGACCGAGTCCCTTGCGCCGCCCACTTCCTCGGCGCTGGCCTCCTTGTCCCGCTTCGGTCCAGGGCTCTTGCTGGTCTTTCTACCGTCTCTGCCGTTGTGATTTGGGCGTGGCACTGCCGACGACGCGTTGTTAGCGTCTGGCGAGCCGCCTGCCGCCTGGAACGCAGCCCGAGGCGCCTCGGCGACCAGCGACGGAGTGGTCTTTGTCGTCGCGGCCAGAGAGCGCCCAGAGACGGCGGCCGCGCGTCTGCAGCCGAGCAGCAGCGACGTGTAGAAGTGGTCGTCGCGGATGGCTTCGCGCTCCGAGCCGGCCATGGTTCGTCTCAATTTGAGCTCCTCAAAGGACCAAATACCCACTTTTACGATACAAAATGATCAAAACATTGTGTTTCTCTGGGAATCATTATCTGAGAATCATTCTCTGAAGCACCACCCAAGCAGAATGCCTCGGAGTCCAAGCAGGAGAAGGAGCGCCACAGGTGATGCTGATGCCGAGAGGACGAGGACGAGGACGCGCAAGAAGAAGTCGTCGCACCAGCGCTACAAGGTGAAGTCGTGGACGCTCCAGCTCTCGATGTCTTGTTGCATTGCTACCGACCAACGAACTCGTCTCGAGCAGGAAGAGCACGCTGTGCTGCTGGACCGAGTCCGCGAGCTCGAGCACGAACTGGCGGCGGTCCGAGCCAACAGCGCCAAGCGAGGCGTGTTCGACCGAATTGGAGCACAAAGAGAGCTCGAGGAGAAGCATGTCGTGAACTCGCAGATGCTGCGGTCGGTCCAGCAGCAGCGACTCTCGGTCGCGGCCGTGCAGTCCATGATGCCCAACTGGCTGGGCGACGAGAACCCGCTGTGCTCGTTCATTTACTTGGGGCGAGAGCGACAGCAGCGCGAGGACATGCTGCAGTCTATCAAGCAGCAGAAGCTGGCCATGGCGTACCAGTACTGCATGGCGCGCAGCCAGCACCTGGACCCGCTCAAGCCGCACACGTCGGACGAGCGGTTCGAGAGCTCGCAGGGCGACCTGTGCGTCTCGCGGTTCGAAGTCGTGCAGTTTCCAGGTGTTGCGTCGATCCGCGAGGTGTACGACGCGCTGCGGTTCGTGCGCGACAACCTGGAGATCATCATCTCCGAGTCGCTGGGTCACATCACGGTGCGTGAAGACTACGACTGCGGACAAGACCCGAACACGGCGGTGGCCAACTACCGACTCATCTCGGACGACGAGCGCGGCGTCACACTCGAGTTCAACGAGGTCTCCTTCTCACAGCTATGCAGAGAGGAGAGCGGCCGGCTGTGTGGAGTTGTCGCGATCGATTTCGTTGACAAGGACGAGCTGTATCCGTACAACTCGCAGCAGCGCGTCCGCAAGGACGTGTCCGTCGGCATCGTGCTCTCCACTGGCGGCCAAGAGACTGAAGGAGGAGCTGGCGACGTGGTGGTGCTGCGTCGCGCCGTGTTCCTCAAGGTGCGTCGCTCCGAGTGCGGCGTGGACGAGCCGACGCTCAAGAGTGTGCGTGATGGCACGGCTAGATGGGGAGAGCTCATGCTGGACGCAATGCGGCGCATCGTATATCGCAGCGCACCACCGACTGCGAAGCCCCAGACCCAGCAAACACCATGAACAGACGGGAGTCGCGAACCCAACTCCTTTTCATTGCCAACGCCTTGTCTATCAAGTCCACTGTTGCGTCGGTGGCCGATGGAACAGCGGCGTCTGGACGCTCGAGAGCATGTGGCTCCCGCTGGAGGAGGTCGACCCGGACGAGCTCATGGTCTCCATGATGACCTTGTGCATGTTCTTGCTCCAGACGTCCATGTTGTCGCGCAGATCGAGCCAGGCGGCGCGCGAGACGGCGAACTCGGGGCGTCGAAGCCGCGAGTGGGCCCATCGGATCAGCACGACGACTCGCTCTCGCTGTCCGTCGGGCCGCGTCCGCCAGTGTGGATGCACCTCCATCACGTTGCTCACGTCCTTGCGGATGCGTTCAGCTGGTCGGTACGGATGCCGGTCGTCCTCATCGACAAAGTCCGTGACGATAACCCCGACCTCACCACCTTGAGCATCACCATTGTCTTGTCTTCGGTCGGTGGTGTTGTGATTGGAGAAGTGCGAGAACATGACGGCGTTCGACTCCATCTTGATGCCGTGGACAGTCGTGGACACGATCTTGTTCTGCACGATGCCGTCCACGGCCACGTCGTCGTCCTCGCGGATGGTCAAGTGGCCCACCTTCTCCGAGATGCTGATCTCAACGTTGCTCAAGTAGAAGAGCAGCTGGTCGAACACTTGCCGCGCGCTCTGCAGGCCCTCGAACTGGATGATGGCGAACTGGCACGCGTAGAAGTCTCCGTCTGGCGATTCGAACCGGAAATCCTCGTCCAGCGGAGCACCCAAGTCGACATCTGGGAGCCGGCTACGCAGGAACGCACGTCCGTCCTCGAGCTTGGCGGCTTTGACTCCCGCCAGCAGATCTCTCCGCGCGTGAAAGTCCTCCGTCAGGTAGATCGTTCGCTGGATGGGACTCCCGCCGCGAATCACCTGGCGAGGACGACACCGAGCACAGTCAGCACCGTACGTGTTGGTATAGTGAACTGCAGAGTACCGACACTGGCGGTGGACTCGGAGACGAGCTTGCGGATCGTCGCGAACTCGAACTGCTGCCTCCGCAACAAGTGGCACAGCACATTGCGGGACGTCACCGTCTCCCCGACAGACTGGTCGCTCTCCGCCTCCCCAGCCAGGTTCAGTGCCCGCCGCTGCAGCTCCAGCATCCTGTCGTTCAGCGCGTCCAGCTCCTTCTGGAGCTTGTGCTTCTCCTCCTGCATCAACATCCACGTCAGCGACCTGTCCCAATTCTTGGGAGTGAAGGACGACTCACCTTGCGGATCGTGTGCGTTGCCTTACGGTGGCCGCGGACCCTCAACGGCCGCTTCCTCGGCTTCCCAACCGTCTCGTCCGATTTGATGCTGCTCGTTGTCAACGTGACTTCCTCCACACCCGACTCGCCGCTTGACCCTTGACCTTCGTCATCCTCCGCAGACGCCGACTCTGCGGTCCAACCGCCCTCTCCACCGCTACCAACCCGTCGCTTCTTGCTCGCGGTGGGCTGCTCTAGCCGCGTCAGCTCTGCGCCGGGCACCCTGAGAGCTAGCAGCGAGTGCGCTGAAGTCGCGTCGCCACTCGACCCGCGACTGTCGAGTGGAAACGCCGAGCCTGGCGACCGGAATCCAGCGCTCGGGACGCGGATATCGCCGTCCTGGAGCGGGAAGCGGGTCGGTAAGCGGGTGTAGGTTGTGGCTGGCGGCATGGAGGGCGAGGTGAGCGTCTGAGCACCGGGCAACAGCCGTCCAGGAGCTCCGTCGTCGCCCATGTCGATCGCTTTGTGGTCGAAGGGACTCACTTTATGATGTATTATACATCATAAATGTAGGTTATACGGCGTAATGCCCACCACCGCCACTCGTCGTCGCTACACCGCCACAGTCTCGCTCTCGGCCTCGGTCTCGGGGAAGAGGCTCTCCAGTAGCGTCTGCTGGATGGTGCGGCCCCATCGATCCATGGCGTCGCGCATCTCGATCCAGTCGTCGCTCGAGATCGGGAAGCTCGGTCTCCGCAGCTTGGAGAACATCCACCGCGTGAGCACCGTGACCCGCTCGTTGCTTGGTCCAAGTCCCAGCGACTGCTTCGTGTGGCTGCGGACCTCCATAATGGCACCGAGCTCCTTCCGGACTCGCTCTGTTGGGCGGAAAGGGTATTTCTCATCGCTGTCGATCGAGTCGACGACGACCACGCCGTACTCTGGGCTGCCCGGGAAGGCGGCGTCCGCCTCCTTGAAGTCGGAGAACAGGATCGAGTTGGACTCCATCTTGACGCCAGAGTCCAGCTCCGAGACCAGGCGGTTCTGCGCAATGCCGTCGATCGTCGAGTCCTCGTTCTCGCGGATCGTCAGATAGCCCATCTTCTCCGTCATGCTGATCTCCACATTGCTCAAGTAGAACCGCAGGAGATCGAACACGCGCCGCGTGCTGTAGATCCCCTTGAAGTGGAACGCCGAGAAGCGAGAGGCGCAGAAGTCCCCAGTGCTCGTCTCGAACCGGTGCTCCTCTCGGACGACCGAACACGCAGGCAGATCCGGTCGGCGGCTCTCGAAGAACAGCTTGGCGCGTCGGAGGCGTCGTGCTCGCGACTTCCTCAGGAGACTCAGGCGTTCGTCTCGGTCGTACGGCAGGTGGATCGGCTCGTGGATTGGATTACCGCCCTCGAGGTTCTGTTACATTGATGAGGTGGGGTGACATGGCGTCAGTATGGACGCAACCCATCGAGTTAGGAGATCGACCGACACACATACACACAGGTTGTAGTCCGACATGAGCGCCATGACGCTGCCGTATTCGAGCTGGTGGGTCTGCACGCGGTCGCGCAGCGTCTTCAAGGCCACCATGCCCCGAAAGTCCACCGGTGCCTCGAACGACTCGACTGCCGACGCGCGTCGTTTGAGCTTTGCGAGCTGTTGCTCCAGGTCCTCGAGCTCTTGCACCAATCGATGCTTCTCCTCCTGCCATGATCGTCACAGAGTCACAGGGTCATCAGTCTTCTGGCCCAGTTAACCTCACACCCAACAAGAGCAGACGCACCTTGCGCAAGGTGTTGGTGCCTTTCCGGTACTTGCGCTTGCTTGGCTTGGTCTGCTCGACATCGTCCGAGGCGATGCTGCTGCCGTCTGTGCCAAATGCTAGTTCCCTCGCTGCCATTTACCCAAAGACACACGTGCGGAGTCAACAAGTCGCCCGCTGCCACGAGTACTTGGCATCGTCGCCATCCACACACCTGGCGCATCCTCTAACGCCCTGAG
>JAADXY010000953.1:0-11637 GCA_023338065.1 Phytopythium montanum
ACGCAGTACCGTGGGGGGGGGGGGTACTCTAGTTTTGAGGATAAGCCAATCGCTGATTTGATCTGATTCTTTTTTGTCCAATCACCAACCCAGGTTACTCCTTCGGAATGCATTCCGAAGGAGTACCCATTAGCTTAAAACACCCCTCTTTGTGATTAAAATCACAAAGAGGGGTCTGCATACAATTTTCAAGTCAAAAAAAGAGCGGGGAGGGGGGGTACACGTACCCCCTCTTTTTTACGCGCGCTGATTGGCTCAAAAGTAGAGTACCCCACCCCACGGTACATTTACACCCAAAATACATTCAACAACCCGAAGTAGACTATGTTGGGTCGTATATCGAAGTTGTTTGAGAACCGGTATGAATTCGATACTTGAACCGGTTGCTGTTTGGTACTTGGTGTGCGGACACCCAAAGATATTCAGTCTTGACTGACTGAACTCGTTGAAGACAAAGACAACCACATGTTTAACAAGAAGACAACGAGGATGGACTGTTCATCGCTGCGATCCGCTTCAATTTATCAAAATCGTTTACGGCCAAGCCTCGCGTGGTGATGC
The DNA here is from genome assembly GCA_023338065.1 of Phytopythium montanum. Lineage (NCBI taxonomy): Eukaryota > Oomycota > Peronosporomycetes > Pythiales > Pythiaceae > Phytopythium > Phytopythium montanum. The sequence goes on from JAADXY010000953.1 coordinate 562, forward strand.
TAGAAATCTCCGTCGCGGGACTCGGGCAAGCCTGATCGAAACAGCAAACGCAATGCATATGTGCAGGAAGGTGAAAGAGCTGGAGAGGCCGGTCAGCACTGGCTGGCTGGAAGAGTCACGACGGCGTCCACGTGCAGTCCGTGGGAGTCGTGGCTCGCGTGGCGCGGCACGGAGGAACCTTCGAGACCCCCCCTAAGGGGTCACGATGTCGACCGCAGTCTCGGTCGGCGCGGCGGTGGTCTTCTGGTGCTTCTTGTACAGCACCGTGCCGACGGCGGCGCAGACGACGGCAGCAGCAGCCGCAATGGCCGCCACAGCGCCAGCCGAGATGCCGCCGGCCGTGACGCCGGCCGCGACCGACGAGAAGGAAATGTCGTCGCTGGTGGCGCTGCCAGACGAGCTGCCAGTCGAGTTCGTGTCGCCGCCGACGTCGCCGCCGCCCTCGCCGCTGGAGCTCGACGCGCCAGAGATGACGCAGCCCCAGGCGCCGGTGTGGATGACCTGGCACGTGGCGTCCACGGGAAGCACGCAGCTGTCGTCGTCCGTGTAGCTCACGAGGTAGCTGTGGCAGTCGGCGGTGGCCACGTCGCCCGCGACGGGGCAAAGCGAACCAGCCGGCTCGGCGCCGCTGCCCGAGCAGATGGGGCCGTCAATGCAGTACGTCGCGTCGTGCTCGACGCTGACCGACCAGCAGTCGAGGTCCTCGTCGTACGAGGAGGCCGTGGTCGTCGGCGCCGGGGTCTGCGCCGAGACGACGGCGGCCATGACGAGGGTGGAAGCAGCAGCGAACGTGGCGAACTTCATGGTGGTTAGAGGGAGGAGGGAGGGAGAAGTAGAGCTCTGGGTTGGCGTAGTTTGGAAACTGAGGACTCGACGCGCTGAGTCGAGTGGGCTTGTCCGCGAATTGGAGAATGGGTAGCCAGAGTTCCTTGATGGCAGGCGGCGAGCAATTGCTGTGCCATCGTGGACGCGGGAAAGAAACGGGGAAGGCGTATGCGTAGCGACGTGAGGAGCAGGCGATAGGTTCTGATAACCGTCATCACTCCGCGTACGCTCACCTCGGTTATTCAGTTACCTCTGAAAGTGAGATATTTTCATTAATCAAATAACAGCGTTTTGTATTCATCTAGTCTTTTATCTCTTATATCTGATCAAATATAATTATTGTCATGACGCGCCTAAGCGAGGGGATTACTGAACTCGTGCCACGTTCATGATGAGCAGGGATCGAGAAGGACTCTAGAGGGATCGTGTGAGCGCAGACGTCGCAAGTAATCCACCAAGTGTGAAGCCCATATTCCAGGGCTATGTGTGCTAGAAGCTCGTTGCCCGGCCCTTCAGTTCGCGATCGAAGCGGCCGCTAACAGCCTGCCTGCCTGTCAGCGTGCTTGAGCGCGAGCGTGCAAACGTATGCTCGGACCTCCTCTACGCTCGCGATGCCCTGGGATACATGCACCATGTGAGCGGTCTGCCCACGCTTGCAGGCGTCACCATGGGGGCAAGAGAAGTGTGGGCTACTCTTCCTCTGCTCTGACTGACTCGACGCGAGCAGTGACAGCGCTGTCAAACGTCCTAGCACTCACCAATCGGCTGTTTGGTGAGTGCCAACACACTGTTGGCTTCTGCGTCGTTCATTTGTCAGCCTCAAAGCCAGCCTGAAAGGTCGCCGCTTCAAGTTGGTACGCTGTACCATATACTGTCATTAAACCGGTTCAAAAAAAGAGAGTCGGATTCAATACCGGTGGAGGAACCCCATACCGGTTCCTTCCACGCGAATGAATCGTACTTTGCAGCCGAGTCACTGTACACTCGCATCTGTGGCTGATGTACACTCCCACACTGCTCGACGGAAGCCATTGCATGTGAGCCCTTCCCCTTCCAGTAATCTCAACCCTGATATCCCGTCTTATCCGATGTCTAAAGTTGAGATGTTGCATGTAAAACGACTTCTATAACAAATACCCCGCCTTCTTCGATATGGATAGTCGACGATCTGAACTCCAGCCCACAACGAGTCAGTCCCAGTCGTATCTTTGGTCGCTTTCTTTCTTTTTCGCAGACCGCACGGTGCCGCATACGTTTGCCAAGTGTCGTCTGGCCCCGCCTGTCTCTCACATGCAGTCTGCCCCGGCAGTATTGACAACACTCATTTTCGATCTACCTGCTATCGCGTATGTCACAAATGAAGATAACTTAGCCAAAAGTGTCACTCAGTTTACTTAACCTCTTGCAATTTATTCTGTCCCACTTGTCAATACTGCCGGGGCAGACTGTACAAACGCCGAGTCGTCGCCTGGTCACTCGGCTCTTTCGACCGGCAACGCACGCACAACAAAGGGAGAGGAGAGGGAACGAGTCGGATCATCGCCTCGAAGCACTCCGCGAGGCGCCACTTGCGCTCCTTCGACGCCCCCAGCCACCAGCCCCAAGCGCACGGGCGTCTTCTTCAGACCTGAGCGCCAGCACCCGCACGATCGCGGTCTCCGTATCGGCCCTGGACGCCGAGCAATCGCCGAGAAAAGCGCGGCGGCCTTTTTGACGAGTTGGTGAGCGAGGAACAAGGCGGCCGACCATGTCGCAGTGGGCGGGGGCGAGCGGCGGGCTGAACGCGCTGCCCGAGCACGACCAGTACAACCAGACGCCGAGCACGGGGCAGTACCACCAGCCGCTGGACAGCGAGGCGGGGTTCGCGGCGAGCAACGGCGAGCTGCAGCAGGCGCTGTTCAAGCGCACCGAGTCATCGGACGACACGCAGAAGGCCATCTCGGAGCTGACCAAGGTGGACGAGAACGAGGCCATCGGCCGCATCACGGTGCACGGCTGGATGCACAAGCAGGGCACGCGCAAGTTCAAGGGGCCCGTGGCCAAGTCGTGGCGCAAGCGCTACTTCGCGCTCGAGGCCAACAAGATCTACTACTTCCACGATTTCGTCGACTGCCGCAAGTACTTCAACTCGCGCAACGCCGAGCTCGTGGTCGGCGCCATCGACCTGCGCGACGCCTTCAAGCTCGAGCAGAGCGAGCGCCTGGACCTGCCGGCGCGAGGCATCGCCATCCACACGCGCCACCGCGTCTGGCTCGTGTGCCCCGAGACGGACTCGGACTTCTCCATGTGGTTCGACGCGCTCGAGTTCACCGTCATGTCGTCCGGCAGCGGCAACGTCGTCAAGCGCGACCTGCCCAACGTCCGCGTCTACGAGATGAAGGGCCGCGGCAGCTACCGCTTCTTCTACGTCATCTTCGTCGTCACGGCGCTGCTCGAGCTCGCGGGCATCGTGCTTTGGTTCCCGCTCGGCATCGCGCCGTGCGACGTCAAGTACCGGACCGACACGTGCGAGGTCATCCAGCAGACGTACGCCGACTCGCTCGACTGCGGGTCCAAGCCCTTCAACGGCATGTGGGACCCGCCCGACTGGTACAAGTGGTCCGCGGGCATCAAGGAGGTCCAGTGCTTCTTCGAGCCCACGATCCCACACTGGGTCTCGTACTTCCTGTTCTACCTGGCCGAGTTCATCTCCATCTCGCTCGGCTTCCTCTACTACCTCGGCATGTGGAAGCCCGTGCGTCGCGGTGCGCGCTACCTGCGCGACTTTGAGCCCCACTTCCCTCCCGACAAGGTGCGTTGCTCTGTCTTTCGTGGTAATGGTCTGGTGCTACAGTTCCGCTAACAGTGCTGTGGTTATGTGTGCTCGCAGTGGCCGACGGTCGACATTCTGCTCTGCCACTACGCCGAGCCGGCCGAGGACACGATCGCGACGCTCGAGAAGATCATGAACCTGGACTACCCGCCGCACCTGTTCCACGTCTGGATCTGTGACGACGGCTACTGCAAGTCCAAGTGGGAGCCCGGCGCCAACATCCCCAAGGTCAGCGTCAACCGCGGCGTGATCGAAGAGGCCGGCGACGTGCGCCACGAGGTCGCGCAGTTCATCTACGAGCGCGTCTGCGAGTCGGAGGACCTCGAGGTGGAGGAGTTCCGCAAGCAGCACACGTCCGTCAAGATCCCGACGTCGCAGAACCCGCGTGTGGTCCACCGCGCGGACTGCGCCGTCGGCTCGGTGCGCGACGACTACTCGTACCATAACTTCCCCAAGGTGACGTTCGTGGGCCGCATCAAGCCGCCGGTGCACCACAGCAAGGCCGGCAACATCAACAACGTGCTGTACAACGAAGGCGCGTGTGGCCGCTACGCCATCATCCTGGACAACGACATGAAGCCGCACGAGATGTTCATCCAGGCGACGCTGCCCTTCTTCTTCGACTCGCCCAAGAACTCCAAGATCACGCGCTGCTGCGCACCGGGCTGCGGCGACCTGGGCAAGATCTGCTGCGCGCTGTGCCAGTCGGCGGGCGTCCCGGAGCCGCAGATCTCCTTCTGCTCCAAGGACTGCTACAACGCGTCGGGCCACACCAAGTCGAGTCTGCACCGCCGGCAGACGCAGAACACCATCACGGAGCGCATGGTGTGCTCGGACTGCGGCAACAAGATCACGCAGTCCAAGGGCATGTGCAAGAAGTGCATGCGCCGCGCGCACAGCCGCCGCAACTCTGCGCAGTTCGTCGGCATCTCGGCGGACGACTACTCGGACCACGTGTCGGTCAACCAAGTGGGCTACGTGCAGACGCCGCAGTACTTCGAGGACTGCCTGCAGCTGCGCCTCGGCGACCCGTGCGGCCACCGCAACTCGACCTTCTTCGACTCGGCGCAGACGGGCATGGACGGCTACGAGTGCGCGTCGTTCGCCGGCACGAACGCCATCTTCCGTCGCGAGGCGCTCGACTCGGTGTGCGGCATCCAGTACGGCTCGCTGACGGAGGACGCGTTCACAGGCAAGATGATGATCGACAAGGGATGGAAGGGTCTGTACTTCCGCAAGGACTTGGAGGGTGAGGAGAGCGACCGCATCCGTCTGGCCGAAGGCGCCGTGCCTGAGTCCGTTGCCGCTGCGCTCGCACAGCGCAAGCGCTGGGCCAAGGGCAACTTCCAGATCTACCTGCGCAACAAGCGCAGCCTCGTGGACCCCGAGTGGACGCCTCCGCAGGTGGAGTTGCCGCCGCCGCGCAAGTACAGCCGCTTCATGCGCTGGGTCTTCTTCATGAACCTGACGGTGTACCCGATCGGCTCGTTCCCGGCGCTTTTCTTCTTCTACTGCACGGGCTTCTTCCTGTACAGCGGGCAGGCGCCGATCTACACGTCGGGTCTGCGGCTGCTCATGGCGCTCGTGCCCAAGATCGTGGTGCAGAGCGTGCTGTCGGCGCTGTCGAACCGCACGGTGGACAACGACGACGTGCTGCGCAGCCAGCAGACGTGGTTCTCGTACGCCTTCGTGCACGTGCTGGCCGTGTTTGAGACGTTCTACTGGAAGATCACGGGCAAGGAGGCGGCGTGGGCCAACACTGGCGCACTGGGCGGCAACAGCCCGATGGAGATCCCCAACCTGCTCGTCTTCCTCGCCATGATTTTCGGCATCCTCTGGCGCGTCGTCGCCTTCTTCTGCGGCTACAACAACGCGCAGACGACGCACGGCACGCCGCTGCTCTTCGCGTCGCTCTTCCTCGGCGGCTTCGTGGCCAGCCAGCTCGGCCCCATGGTGCGCATGAGTCTGCAGACGTACTTTGGCTGGAGCCACAAGAGCCTCACGGACCAGGGCAACATCGTCGGCAGCTTCTCGCTCGCCTTCGTGCTCATCGTCATCTGCCTCTGGGTCTACGTCGAGACGCCCAACCACACCGTCTTCGGGTAGACCAAGTAGACCAAGACCAAGAAGACCACGACCAGGGTCGTCTCTGTCAGGTAAGTGACGACCAAGTGCGCGCCTGCGTGTGCGTCTACGTGTGCGTGTGTAGGAAGCAGCGATCACCAGCGAAAGCAGAGAACCAGCACACACCAGCAGTCCATCAAGTCACTCCAAAGCCGCCATGTCTAATTCTGGACTCCGTGTGCATAATGCAGCCTAGTGTCCGTCATGCACCACCATTGGACGCCTACAGGCCGCCGTTGCGCCTCCACACACACGCCGCTTTTAGCGCGAAACCGAGCTGGCAAGCCACTTTGACGGCCATCACCACCGCGAGATCCGACCGCGAACCGCCGCCGACTGGTCGCTTCACCTAGGATCCTAGCGCATGGCCTCCAGCCATAAGCCTCCAGCCAGACAGAGCGATCCTTGGCGAGGGGCCGCGCGATCCACGCGACGCTTGCCACCCGGCGCGTTAGTCCGAAACGCTCGGGTCGCCTCAAATTCGCGTGTCAAATGCGACCGGGTAGGTCCAGTTGAAGTGAAATCCTTCCGTTATCGGTGCTCTTTGATTCACGAACCCGAAAGATTTGAGTCTGGCCCACCGCCAGCATCGAGTGGCTCTGCCTCATTCAACCAGTCCCTAACACCGATGGCCGGAGCGGCTCAGTCACTTCCCAACTCGCTCCAGACCCGCCCCCGAGCTCGTCGAGCCCGCTCCGCAGCCAGCCATGCGGGTCGTCGGCCTGTGCTCGGCGCTCGCGGCGCTGCTGGCGGTCGTCGAGACGCCCGTGGCGGCCGAACAGGACTTCTTCATCGGCAAGATCATCAGCGCCATCTCCAACGCTCGAGGCAGCAACAACAACTACGGCACGAGCGCCACCACGTACGACGACACTAGCGACTACACTAGCTATGGCACGAGCACGTACTCTTCGTGGCGGACCAAGGTGGACTGCGCCGTGTCGGCCTGGTCCGACTACTCGACCTGCAACGCCTACTCTGGGCTCAAGAAGCGCACGCGGTCGGTCGTGACGGTCGCCAGGAACGGCGGCGCCTCCTGTCCGTGCCTCGAAGAGACGGCCAAGTGCTCGCCGACCGCCTGCGTCGTGTCGGACTGGACCGCCTTCTCCACCTGCGACGACTACTCTGGCACCAAGACGCGCACTCGCTCGGTGCTCCAAGCCGCTCAAGACGGCGGAGCCGCGTGCCCTTCGCTGTCCGAGACCGTCTCGTGCGACAAGATCGACTGCGTGACGACCGACTGGAGCGGCTACGGCGCCTGCATCAAGGGCGTCAAGACCCGCACGCGGACGGTCGTGACTCCCGCCAAGTACGGAGGTGCTTCATGCCCTACAACCCTGTCCGAATCGGTCGCGTGTGCGCCTAAGGACTGCGCTGTCAGTGCCTGGAGTGCGTATGTCATCGTGGGAGACAAGCGCCGCCGTACACGGCAGGTCACGTGCCAGCCTGAAGACGGTGGAGCGCCATGCCCCGACCTGGTAGAGGAGACGCCGGCGATCAAAGTCAACTGCGTCGTCGGAGACTGGACGTGGACGAGCGACTGCAGCGCCTCGACGCTCAAGCGCTCGCGCTCGCGGTCGGTCGTGACGCCAGCGAGCGGCGGCGGCGCCGAGTGTCCTGTATTGACGGAGACGGTGGCGTGTGCTGACTGCCAAGTCGGGCCGTGGACGTCCTTCTGCGCCTGTGACATTGGCTCCGGCACCAAGACGCGCACGCGAGTGGTGTCCATGTACCCTGTGAACGGCGGCGCGGCGTGTCCGGCGCTGTCCGAGTCCGTCGCGTGCGACAAGGTGGACTGCGTCGTCGGTAGCTGGACGGCTTGGAGTGTTTGTGATGCCACCACCAAGAGACGCACGCGGTCGAGGAGCGTCGTCGCTCCTGTGGCCTACGGCGGCGCGGCTTGTCCTAGTCTGGTGGAGACGGAGGCGTGTACGCCGACAGACTGCAAGGTCAGTTCCTGGGGCGACTACGTCCGTACTGGCAGCAGGAAGCGACGAACGCGGTCGATCGTCCAACCAGGTGACGGAGGCTGCTCGTGCCCTCCGCTAGTCGAAGACGTGCCGAACACGCCGGTGGACTGCGTCGTGAGCGACTGGACGTGGTCCTCGACCGCCTGCGACGCCGCGACCAAGTCGAGAACCCGCACGCGGACCGTCGTGACCCTCGCGTCCGACGGTGGCATGGCGTGCCCAGCGCTGACGGAGACCATCACATGCTCTGACTGCCAGGTGAGCGCGTGGAGCAACTGGGGTTCCTGTGACGCGTCGACGCTCCGCAAGTCCCGCACGCGCAACGTCATGCAGCAGCCGCAGAACGGTGGAGCCGCGTGCCCTGTACTCACCGACACGGCTCCATGCGACGCTGTCAGCTGCGTGGTGAGTGACTGGACCGCGTGGGGCAAGTGCAACCCGTCTGGGCTACGAACTCGCACACGCACGGTCGTCACGCCGGCGCAGTACGGCGGCTCGGCTTGCCCGTGCCTGGTCGACAAGATGAACTGCAACCCGACGGACTGCAAGGTCGGACCGTGGAGCGACTACCAGATCCTGGGCACCACCAAGCGCCGCACTCGACCGGTCCTCCAGGAGTCGGACGGTGGCAGTGCCTGTCCGCCATTGACGGAGGAAGTGCCCTGCACGCCGACTAGCTGCGCGGTCAGCGACTGGAGCGCCTACACTGCCTGTGACAGCTTGACGCGCACTCGATCGCGCACGCGGTCCGTGCTCGTGTCGCCTCAAGACGGCGGCGCTGCATGTCCGTCACTGTCCGAAGTCGTCGCGTGCGAGCCTGTGGACTGCCTAGTGACCGACTGGAGCGACTACAGCTCGTGCTCGGACGTGACCGGCACGAAGACCCGCACGCGGACCGTGACGCGCGAGGCGGCGTACGGCGGCAAGTGCTGCCCCTCACTGACCGAGAGCGTCGCGTGCGACAAGGTCGACTGCGTCGTGAGCGACTGGAGCGCCTTCGGCAAGTGCTGCAAGAAGTCCAAGACCCGCAGCCGGTCGCGGACGGTCGTGGCGCCCGCCAAGTTCGGCGGCAACAAGTGCCCTGCACTCACTGAGACCGTGGGCTGCACGCTGACCGACTGTGTGGCTGGACCGTGGAGCGAGTACACGCCGTGCGCTCAGTGCGACAGTGGAGGGTCCAAGTGGACGATGAAGCGCTTCCGGACAGTTCTACAAGAGGCGGACGGCGGCGCCGCCTGTGGTGCTCTGATGGAAGAGACCAAGTGCACGCCAGTCAAGTGCGAGGTGACGAGTTGGAGCGACTGGAGCGACTGCGACCCAGAGCTGCTGCAGAAGACGCGGACGCGGAACGTGACGACGCCGGCGTCCAACGGCGGCAAGGACTGCCCGGACCTGACGCAGTCCAAGACGTGCAAGATGACGCCCGTGAACTGCAAGGTGGGCGACTGGAGCGAGTACGGCGAGTGCGACGCCGACACGAACACCAAGACGCGGACTAGAGAGGTCGTGCAGCTGCCTCAGTACGGCGGCAAGGCGTGTCCTATCACGACTCAGTCGACCAGGTGCAAGCCTACAGTCGACTGCGTCGTGAGCGACTGGAGCGACTTTGGCGCCTGCTGCAGCAAGAGCTTCAAGCGGAAGCGCACGCGGACGGTCATCACTCCTCGGTCCGGCGGTGGAGACGCGTGTCCGTGCTTGACCGACACGGAGAGCTGCCAGCCAGTGGATTGCCAGGTGAGCGGCTGGAGCGACTACTCAGTCTGCGACCCGGTTTCCAAGACCATGACGCGCACGCGCAACGTCACTGTACCAGCGGATGGCGGGAAGAAGTGCCCGACATTGGTGGACTCGACGCCATGTCCCGACGTCGACTGTGTTGTTAGCAAGTGGGGGAAGTACTCGGACTGCGACAGCGCCAGCAACACCCGCACTCGCTCGCGATCCATCCTCGTGGCCCCACTCCGAGGCGGCGCGGCGTGTCCAGCGCTCACGACGACGGACGTCTGTGAGACCCGTGACTGCAAGGTTACTGGCTGGGGACCCTTCTCCGAGTGTGACGCGGTCACCAACACGCGCGCTCGATCGCGGTCGATCGCTCGGAACGCCACAGGCTACGGCGCCGACTGCCCGGCGCTGACGGAGACGCGACCGTGCAAGGCAGTCGACTGCGGCGTCACGGCGTGGGGGACCTGGTCGTCCTGCGACCCGCTCACGGACGTGCAGACCCGCAACCGCACGGTGCGAGTGCAGCCCACGAGCAATGGCAAGGAGTGTCCAGCGCTCGTACAGGTGCGGCCGTGTGCCAAGTGCCTCGTCAGCGACTGGAGCGACTGGTCGCTGTGTACTGCCGACACTGCCGCTCGCTTCCGCACTCGCTCGATCGTGCAGTCACCGTCGACTTCGTACGGCAGCGACGCGTACAACACGTACGCAGTTGAGGCCTACGGCGACACGACTACTGTGTGCCCGACGCTGTATGAAGAAGCTCCGTGTGACGCCATCAACTGCACCGTGTCGGACTGGGGGAACTGGTCCGACTGCTCCAGCGACTCGTTCATGCAGACGCGGACGCGGACCATCGTCCAGCCAGCCGTGCGAGGCGGTACCGCATGCCCTGTCACGACCGAGCAGCAGCTTTGTCCGCCTGTGGACTGCGAGGTCGGCAACTGGACGGACTGGAGCGTGTGCACGGTCGACACGCCGACCCAAGTGCGCGAACGCGACGTGCTCCAGGACCCAATGTACAACGGCACGGTGTGTCCGTGGCTCGAGGAGGAGGTCAGCTGCCCACCGGTCGATTGCGAGATGTCGGGCTGGACGGACTGGTCGACATGCACGGACGTGACGGCGACCAAGACCCGCACGCGCTCTGTCACCCAGCAGCCACTTCGAGGAGGCGACAACTGCACGGAGCTGGTTCAGACGCAGGAATGCCCGCCTGTGGACTGCGTGGTCGGCAACTGGGGCGATTGGGGAGCTTGCGACGACACTCGAGGCGTCAAGCGGCATACTCGCAGTGTGGTCCAGCCGGCGGTCCGCAACGGCTCCGTTTGCTTGGCGCTGGCGGAAGAAGCGCCTTGTGACGCCGTCAACTGCGAGGTCGAAGACAATTGGAGCGACTGGAGCGCGTGCGATACCACGTGCGGCAAGAAGTACAAGCACCGCAACGTGGTCGTGCAGCCCAAGTACGGCGGCGCAGCCTGTGTCAACACGACACTGGAGGCGGCGTGCGATCCGATCAACTGCGAGGTCTCGAGCTGGTCCGACTGGTCCGCTTGCGACGCCACAACTGGCACGCGCACGCGCACTCGGAGCGTCTCCCGCGACCCGCAGTACGGCGGACTC
>JAADXY010000954.1:0-11636 GCA_023338065.1 Phytopythium montanum
CCCGACGTGCGCCGTGTGCCTCGATCGGCTGGACGCGTCGGCCTCGGGCATCCTCACGACGCTGTGCAACCACACGTTCCACTGCGACTGCCTCTTCCGATGGGAGGGCTCGAGCTGCCCCGTGTGCCGCTACAGCCACGGCGACATTGGCTCCGCCTGCGAGGTGTGCCACACGGCGGAGCACCTGTGGATCTGCCTCATCTGCGGCCACGTCGGCTGCGGCCGGTACTCTGGCGAGCACGCCAAGCAGCACTACCAGGAGACGCTGCACACGTACTCGCTCGAGCTCGAGACGCAGCGCGTGTGGGACTACGCGGGCGACGGGTACGTGCACCGGCTGATCCTGAACAAGCAGGACGGCAAGTTCGTCGAGTTCCCCAACCCGAGCAGCACGAGCGGCGAGCGGTCGCACATCCCGCCGCCCACGAGCGCCGAGGAGGAGGAGGGTGAGCACCGCAAGCTCGAGAAGCTCGCCGTCGAGTACAACTTTCTGCTCAAGAGGTATGTACGGGCGAGTGTGAGACGAGGAGGAACGGACACTGACGCTGTGGTTTGTACTAATGCACCCAGCCAACTGGAGGAGCAGCGACTGTACTACGAGCGGCTGCTTTCTCGCGCGCACGAGGCCGAGAGCCACCAGCACGTGAGTGCGCTCGAGCACGAGAAGAAGCAGCTGAAGAAGGCGAACGCGACGCTGGCAGAGAAGGCCAAGAAGCTCGAGGAGGAGCTCAGCTTTGTCAGGTGCGTCTTGCTGTTGCTGCGAGCTTCGTTGGTGGTGGCGGTGGAGCTGACGTTGTGCCGGCTGTGACGGACAGGGAGCTCAATAAGTCGCTGATCGAGAACCAGAAGCAGTGGAAGGAGCGCGTGCACGAGATCGAGGAAGACAACCGGCGCGTCGAGCAGGAAACGTCCATGCGCGTCGCCGACCTGGAGGGCCAGGTGCGCGTCGTCTGCCTGAACACCACCCAACACCACCCCTCGTTACCCACCGGTTGATCATGTAACCCAACGTGTGTGCATCTCCAGGTCCGCGACCTCATGTTCTACCTGGACACGCAGAACAAGATCGAGCAGAGCGCACACCGGGACGAGATCATGGTGCGGTCTAGCGGGACATCCGGCATCCATTTACGACTGCGTCTCACAGCTCTTGCTCCTCCACAGGGCGGTACACTACAGATCGAGACGGCGCAGGCGTCGGCCGCGCCTCAGCCTCAGTCGCAGTCCCGCCAGTCCTCCAGCCGCCGGAAGGCCAAGGGCAAGCGCTAGCACGCGCATTAGAGTCGCCCTGCAGAGGTCCGTAACAGATGAGTCACTTTCCGCGGCTCAAGTCACCTTTCCAGCTGATGCATCACTTATTGCGGACCCTAACATCGTTGCCAATCAGCGGGATCAGCACTCGCGATCCGTACCATGAAGCCGACGGCGGACGCTCCCGTGCGCGCGATCCGGCGCAACTCTGCACGCATCGGCGCTGCGCTGGCGGCCTGTGCCCCGTCGGTTACGCTGGCGGCGCTCGTGCGCGCGTCCCCTCCGCTGCGCGTGCTGGGCCTGGACATCAACACTGGCTCTACGGGCGTGGCAATGCTGGACGAGCGAGCACGCGTGCGCCACTGGGGAGTCGTGAACACCTCGCAGTTCGTCAGCGCCGACGTGTTGGCCGTGGGCACGGCCGTGGACGCCGCGCTAGCCGACGTGCGCGCTTCCTGCAGCTCTGACGGCGACGATGTCGAGTGGCTCGTGGGCGTCGAGGCCTTCCTGCGCATGTTCCGCCCTGGGCGGCACCACAACGCCGGCATGTTCCAGCTGGCGCAGCTCAACGGCATCGTGTCGTTCGCGGCCTGGCAGCGCTTCGGCGCGCGACCCACGCACGTGCACCCGTCGGCTGCGCGCGTCTTCTTCGGGCTCAGCTCGGCGCGCGGCGCGGCCATCAAGCAGCAGGCGCTGGCGTTCGCGCGCGCCGAGCAGCCGGCGGCGGCGGCGGACGCGCTGGCGCTCGGCCCGCGCAGCGGCAAGTGGACCGACGCGGCCTTCGACGCCGCCGACGCCTACGTGGTGGCCAACTACACGCGCTGCCAGCACTGGGAGGCGCGACTGCTGTGCTGCGAGCCGCTGCGCGAGGCCTTTGCAAGCGAATACGAGCGGCTGCTGCGCGACGCCAAGGCTGTGTCGGTCGAGCAGCGAGCCATGGACGTGATGGAGGACGCCGAGCGCCGCCAACACCTCGAGCGGCTGCTGGAGGGCGGCGTGCACGACTGGGTGCGCAAGGAGTACGCTCGTGTGCTGTCACCTGCGGCGCTAGCGGCATGAAGAGGAAGCGCCGATCAAGAGGGTGAGGAAGGCAACAGGCGTCGTGTTGGCGGATAAATGTGGAATAACGGCGGGACTAACAGCGTGGCGTGTGTGGTGCTGGTGCTTAGTGGAACTCGTGCGGGTCGGTCCAGGCCTTCTTCTCGCGGTTCTCGTGCTCGTAGTAGTCGAAGAGGCTGTCGGCGTCGAGTCCGAGCAGCGGCTTGCGCTTGTGCACGGCCATGGCCTCGACGAAGAGCTTGACGAGGCTGATGTCGGTGAGCAGCGGGATGGAGAAGTCGACGGCCGTGCGGCGGATGAGGTAGTTGTTCTCGATCTGCTTGCTCTCGCTGTTGGGCAGGTTGACGACCAGGTCGATCTTGCCGTCCTTGAGGAAGTCGAGCACGTTCTGCTCGCTGGCGTCGTCGCCCGGGAAGTCGAGCTTGGTGGACGGCACGTCGTACTTCTTGAGGTACTCGTGCGTCTTCTCGGTCGTGAAGAGCGAGTAGCCGAGCTCGTGCAGCTTGTACGCCGCGTGCACAAAGTCCTCGGAGAACTTGTCCTGCATGGACAGCAGGATGTTCTGCTTGGGCAGCTTGAAGTTGGACGAGATGAGCGCCTTGAGGAACGCCTCGCTGCGGTTCTTGCCGAAGCACGCCACCTCGCCCGTGGACGCCATCTCGACGCCCAGCAGCGGGTCGGCGCCGCCCAGCCGCGTGTACGAGAACATTGGCGACTTGATGCCGACGAAGCCCTTGGGCCGCTGCGGGCCACGGAGCGCGGGCAGGTTGTCGCCCTTGGTGGACTCGCCCACCATGACCTTGGTGGCCGCGCGGATGAAGTCGGCGCCCGTCGTCTTGGACACGAAGGGGAAGGAGCGCGAGGCGCGCAGGTTGCACTCGATGACGCTCACGTCCGCCCCCTTGGCCAGGAACTGCGCGTTGAACGGGCCAGAGATGTTGAGCGCCTTGGCGATCTTCTCGGCGTTGTTGCGGATCTGGTTCTGGTAGTACGACGACGCCTCGACCGGCGGCAGGATGAGCGTCGCGTCCCCAGAGTGCACGCCCGCGTTCTCCACGTGCTCCGAGATGGCGGCGGCGATCACCACGCCGTCCTTGGCCACGGCGTCCAGCTCGAGCTCCTTGGCGCCCTCGACGAACTTGGTGATGACCACCGGGTGGTCCTGCGAGACCACGGCCGCCTCGCCAAGCACGCGCGTCAGGTCTTCAGGCGTGTACGCCACATTCATGGCGGCGCCGCTCAGCACGTAGCTGGGGCGGACGAGGCACGGGTAGCCGACGCGGTCGGCGAACTCGAGCGCCTCCTCGTAGCTGGTCAGCTCCTTCCACTCGGGCTGCTTGACGCCCGCCGCGTCCATGAGCTTGGAGAACTTGAACCGGTCCTCGGCGCTGTCGATCATGGTCGGGTGCGTGCCCAGCACCTTGACGCCCGCCTTGTGCAGCGGCAGCGCCAGGTTGTTGGGGATCTGGCCGCCCACGGACACGACGACGCCCTGCACCGCCTCGCGCTCGTACACGTCCATCACTCGCTCCTTGGACAGCTCCTCGAAGTACAGCTGGTCGCACTCGTCGTAGTCGGTGGACACGGTCTCCGGGTTGTAGTTGAGCATCACGGCGCGGTAGCCCAGCTTGCGCAGCGTGCGGATGCAGCTTACGGCGCACCAGTCGAACTCGACCGAGCTGCCAATGCGGTACGCGCCGCTGCCGAGCACCATGACGCCGTCGTTGGGCGTCTGCGCCTCTACGTCGTGCTCCGTCCCGTTGTACGTCATGTACAGGTAGTTGGTCTGCGCCGGGTACTCGGCGGCCAGCGTGTCGATCTGCTTGACGGCCGGCTCGATGCCCAGCGCCTTGCGCTGCACGCGGACATCGTCGTCCGAGCACGACAGCATGCGGCCGAGCTGGCGGTCCGAGAAGCCCAGCTGCTTGGCCTCGCGCAGCTCCGTGGCCGACAGAGACGTCAGCTCGCGGCCCGACAGGTTCTCGTCGCAGTCGGCGATCGCCTGCAGCCGCGAGAGGAACCACGTGTCGATCTTGGTGGCCTCGTGAACCTCGTCGATCGTCAGGATGCCGTGGCGAAGAGCGTGCGCGATCTGGTAGATGCGGCGGTCTGTGGGTCTGGCAAGCGCAGCAAGCAGCTCCTCACGGGTCTCAGGGACGCCGTCGCGCGGCTCGAAGCCCTCGATAGCGGGCTCGACCATGCGCAGCGCCTTCTGGATGCCCTCCTCGAACGTCCGCGCGATTGACATGACCTCGCCGACAGACTTCATGGACGACCCGATCTCCGTGCTGACGTTCTCGAACTTGGCCAGGTCCCAGCGAGGGATCTTGGTGACGCAGTAGTCGAGCGACGGCTCGAAGCACGCCGTCGTGGACTTGGTGACCGAGTTCTTGAGCTCCGGCAGGTTGATGCCGAGCGCCAGCTTGGCCGCCACGAACGCCAGCGGGTAGCCCGTGGCCTTGGACGCGAGCGCGCTCGAGCGCGACAGCCGCGCGTTGACCTCGATGATGCAGTATTCCTCCGACTCGGGGTTGAGCGCGTACTGGATGTTGCACTCGCCCACGATGCCCAGGTGGCGCACGACCTTGAGCGCCGTCTCGCGCAGCATGTGGTACTCGCGGTTGGACAGCGTCTGCGACGGCGCGACGACGATCGACTCGCCCGTGTGGATGCCCAGCGGGTCGAAGTTCTCCATGTTGCACACCGTGATGCAGTTGTTGGCCGCGTCGCGCACGACCTCGTACTCGACCTCCTTCCAGCCCTTCATGGACCGCTCGACCAGGATCTGCGGGGACCCGGAGAAGGCCTTCTTGGCCATGGACCGCAGGTGCGTCTCGTCCTCGCAGATGCCCGAGCCCAGACCGCCGAGCGCGAACGCCGAGCGGATCATGACCGGGAAGCCGATGTCGTAGGCCGCCTTGACCGCGTCGTCGACCGTGTTGACGGCGAAGCTCGTGGCGATCTTCTCGCCGATCTCCATCAACTTGGCGTTGAAGATCTCGCGGTCCTCGGTCGCGTTGACCACCTCGATGGGCGTGCCCATGACCTGCACGCCGTACTTGGCCAGGATGCCCTTCTCGTGCAGCTCGACGCCGCAGTTGAGCGCCGTCTGGCCGCCCATCGAGATGAGGATGCCGTCCGGCCGCTCGCGCTTGATGACCTGCTCCACGAACTCCGTGTTGACCGGCAGGTAGTACACGTTGCTGGCCTGCGCCTCGCTCGACCGGTCGATGTTGGTCTGCACGGACGCGATGTTCGGGTTGATCAGGATCGTCTCGACGCCCTCCTCCTTGAGCGCCTTGATGGCCTGCGAGCCGGAGTAGTCGAACTCGCCGGCCTGGCCGATCGACAGCCCGCCCGAGCCGAGGACGAGCACCTTGTTGACCTGCGGCCGCGCGATCTGCGGGCGCTGCACCAGACTCGTGATCGGGCCCTTCTCCTTGCGGCGCACGGCGTCCAGGAAGACGTCGAAGAGGAACTCCGTGTCCGTCGGCCCGCCGCAGTGCTCCGGGTGGAACTGCGCCGTGAAGTACGGCTTGCTCTTGTGGATGATGCCCTCGTTCGTGCCGTCGTTGGCGTTCACGAACAGCTCCTCCCACTCGCTCGGCAGCGTCTTGCCGTCCAGCGCGAACCCGTGGTTCTGCGCTGTGATGAAGCACTGGCCAGTCTTGAGGTTGTTCACCGGCTGGTTCTGCCCGCGGTTGCCGAACGGCAGCTTGTAGGTCGCGGCGCCGGCGGCCCGGCCAAGAAGCTGGTTGCCCAGGCAAATGCCGAAGATGGGCTTGACGTTGTCGCCCTGCGCGGCCATGGCGCGCGCCAGCTGCTCCGTCGTCTCCTTCATGATGGCCGGGTCGCCCGGGCCGTTGGACAGGAAGAGTCCGTCGTACCACGCGGCCTCGGACGCGATGTCGTGGTCCCACGGCACGAGCTTGACCTCTGCGCCGCGCTGCACGAGCGAGCGGATTATGTTGTACTTGATGCCGCAGTCCACCGCGAGGATCTTGAGCGGGTTGCCCTGCCCGAAGACGCGCACCTCCTTGGTCGACACGAGCGCCGCCAGGTTCTCCTCGTTCGGGTCCACGAACGCCGGCGTGTCGGCGCCGTCCACGATGATGCGGCCAGACATGGCGCCGTGCGCGCGGATCTTCTTGGTGATGGCGCGCGTGTCGACGCCCGCGATGGCCGGGATGCCCTCGCGCTCGAGCCACTCGCTGAGCGACGACGCGGCGTTCCAGTGGCTGTGGTGGCTCGAGTAGTCCTGCACGACCATGCCGGCCGCGTGGATGCGGTCCGACTCGATGAACTTGTTGAGCCCGTGCTCGTCCAGCGTCGACGTGCACGGCACGCCGTAGTTGCCGATCATGGGGAACGTCATGTTGAGGATCTGGCCCTTGAACGACGGGTCCGTCAGCGCCTCCGGGTAGCCCACCATGCCCGTGGTGAAGACGACCTCGCCCGCCGTCGACTTGTTCGCGCCGAACGAGTACCCGTGGAAGCGCGAGCCGTCCTCGAACTCGAGCACGGCCGGCGTCTCGAAGCGCGGCGCGTTGCGGCGGTCCACCTTGGTGCGCGCGGGCGTCAGCAAACGCCCGCCACTCGCCTTGTGCAGCGGCACGCGGCGCTTCACCGAGCTCGACAGGCGGAGCATCTCGGCGGCTGGCAGGTGGCTAGCTGGAGACTAGTGGGTGGCGGCTGGCGACTTGCGGAGCTGGTGAGGGACCGGCGGCGGCTTCTTCTGCGCGGCGCCTCCAGTTGGAAAGTGAGCACTTGGGAGTCCGAGCGGCGGCAAAAGGATCGAGCGAGCGGATCCTCCTTCACCACAGGACAATAAACCGAGCTACATCACGCAATAAATTAATAAATAATACAAATTATTAAATCATAGAGGGAGATACCGAGGGATAGGAGAGTGGATAGACACCAAATAGCATAATATAACAGATCTGTATCGTATATGGGAGGCTGAATTTCGACGTTTTTAGTTGAAGTCGTCTGTGGCAACGCTTTCGATTTTTATCGCAATTCCGCTTCGAACGGCGGTTTCACGGCATACTGGGCGTCAGTAGAATCTTATCTTGGTGGAAATCCTGAAGATTGTGGCGGGTTTCATTCATAAAGCGTGAGAGCTGCCGCACGAGCGCTTGGCTTGCGCTGCAACAGGAATTCCGCCGCGATCAGCACACGTGCAGAGCCCTCGCGCTGCCGATCCCCGATGCTATTGGGGCCAGGAGAACGTTTCCGGCACGGCCTGGCCGCCATTCGTTGGGCTTGGAGCCGGCGCGAGGATGCGCTCTGGTCGGGTGCAAAGTGCGCACGCCACCCATCGTTCGCCACGTCCGCGTACTTTAAAACCAGTGGTGGGCAGCCGTTCCCCTGCTTTTTCCCTGTGACGTCACGCGTTTGAGCAATCAGATCTTAGGTTCGGGACAACTAACGCGCTTTTTGCGCACTTACGGGACCACGTACCTCTTCAATGGTACCCCAGCCGACCAAGTGCGTACACTGGACCCTCGCCGTCCCTTGAGCCGCTCGCCCGCGGATCTTGCAACTTGCAGCGAACCGCCGAGGTCGCTGCCGCCTCCAGCCGCTTCCTGCCGCATCTAGCCACCGCCTCAATGCTGCAGCGATTCGCGCGCCTGCCGGTGCGCCGCCAGGCTGCGCGCGCCGCGTCTGTGCAGCTGCGGCAGCAGGTCAAGGCTGCTGCGCTTCCGCTGGCGTCCGCGCGTTTGTGCTTCTCGTCCGCGAGCTTCGCGCGGCCGTCGGCGCCCGCCAGCACGCTCGAGGTGGCGACCGAGCTGATGCGCATCGTGCGGTCCGAGCGCGACATCCAGGAGTACGTGGACGTGTACGGCACGCCCGGAGTGACGCGCACGACGGTCATCAAGATCGGCGGCGAGGTGATCGAGAACGAGCTCGCCTCGCTCGTGCGCTCGCTGCACTTCCTCAAGCAGGCCGGGCTCTTCCCGATCCTGGTGCATGGCGCCGGCCCGCAGATGAACGCCGAGCTGGCCAAGCAGGGCGTCGAGCCGCAGTACGTGGGCGGCAACCGCGTGACGGACCAGGAGACGCTGGCGATCGCCAAGCGGATTTTTCTGCAGGCCAACCGCAAGATCGTGGACGCGCTCGTGGCGGCCGGCGTGGACGCTCGCCCCATCACCAGCGGCGTCTTTGAGGCCACGTTCAAGGACAAGGACGTCTACGGCTTCGTGGGCGAGGTCACGAGCATCAACGGCGGCGCCGTGCACGCAGCCATCGACCGCGGCCAGATCCCCGTGCTCTCGTGCCTGGGCGAGAGTCTGGGCGGCCAGACGCTCAACGTGAACGCGGACGTGGCAGCGCGCCAGCTCGCGCTCGACCTGCAGCCGTACAAGACCATCTTCATCAACTCCAAGGGCGGCTGGGTCGAGGACGACGGCACCAAGCTCAAGCAGATCGACATGGCGCGCGACTACGAGCGTATGGCCGCGCGCGACTACACCGGCCGCCAGGGCACGCTGCTCAAGCTCAACGAGATCAACGCGCTGCTCAACGGCCTGCCGTCCTCCTCGTCCGTCGCGCTCACGTCGGCGTCCGCGCTCTCTCGCGAGATCCTGAGCAGCTGCAGCGCTGGCACCGTGTGCATCAAGGGCGAATCGAGCGATGGCGAGAAGCCCAGCGCTGCGGCCTTGAACGTGATTGGCGGCGCGCAAAAGCGCTGGAAGGTTGGGCTCATTGGAGCCAGAGGGTACGCCGGCCGCGAGGTGATCCGCGCCGTGGGGAACCACCCGAGCCTGGAGCTCGTGTGCGCCAGCTCGCGCGCGCTCGTGGGCAAGAAGAAGGTGGTCGAGATTGCGAGCGCGCCGCCGCTCAACCCGCACACGAACCGGCCGGCCAAGCCGACGGAGCGCCACGTCAAGCTCGCGGGCATCTCGGACGCGCTCGAGTTCATCGACCTGGGGCTGGACGACATCCCGACGTCGCCGCTGGCCGACAGCGTCGATGTCTGGGTGCTCGCGCTGCCCAACGGCCACTGCGACAAGTACGCGGCCGTGCTGGACGGGCTCAAGCGCAAGGACAAGCTCGTGCTGGACCTGAGTGCCGACCAGCGCTTCAACCCGGCGTGGACCTACGGGCTGGCCGAGGCGCCGGGCAACCGCGCCAAGCTCGCTGGCGCCTCGCACATCTCCAACCCGGGCTGCTACGCCACTGGCGCGCAGCTCGCCCTCCTCCCCTTGCTAGGCCTGAAGCCGGGCGTGGGCAGTGCGATGCTGGACGAGGCCATCCCGCCGCACGTGTTTGGCGTGTCGGGCTACAGCGGCGCAGGCACATCGCCGTCGGCCGCCAACGACCCGGACGTGCTGGAGAACAACATCCTGGCGTACAAGTCGGTGGCACACATCCACGAGCGCGAGGTGAGCCACCAGCTGGGCACGCCGATCCGCTTCATGCCGCACGTCGGGCCGTTCTTCCAGGGCATCCACCTGACGGTCTCGGCGCAGCTCAAGGATGTCGGCGGTAATGTGACGCCCGAGCAGCTGCGGGAGCTGTACGAGGCCTTCTACGCCGACGAGCGGCTGGTCAAGGTCAAGTCCGGCATGCCGCTCGTCAAGGACGTGGCGTTCCACCCGCACGTCGAGGTCGGCGGCTTCCAGGTGGACCCCGAGACAGGCCGCGTCGTGGTCGTGGCCGCCATCGACAATCTGCTCAAGGGAGCGGCCACGCAGGCCGTGCAGAACATCAACCTGGCGCTCGGACTGGACGAGTTCGCTGGCGTCCTGCCTGGTCACGAGTGAGTGGCTAGGAGGGCGATGGCGGCGCCGTAGACTCCGGGCCGCAAGGAACGAATACACCACCAACAACCACATCGTCGTGCTTGTATAGGGGTTGAACGCTTACATGGCGGGTTGAGAGATTGACGGAGCGCTAGTACTGCAGGATGGGGTCGCCGACGCGCTCGATCATGGGGACAGTGCACTTGAGGTCGAAGACCTTGCTGAGCACGACCTTGAAGACCTTCTGCACGTTGATCGAGTGCGAGGCCGACGTGAAGATGAGCGGCGCCTTCATGGCCTTGGCGAACTTGCGCGCCTGCTTGGTCACGTCCTCCTGCTCCTCGAGCGGGAAGTTGGCGAACTGGTCGTACTTGGTGCCGATCAGGAACGGGAACGCGTTCTGGCGGCCGCCATAGACACACAGACTCAGCCCCGATCCCTGATGAACGTCGACTCTCGGCGCAATGAACGGATGGACACACCTTGTTGATGGAGCGCACCTGGCGATACCACTCCTTGACGCTGGTGAGCGTCGCCTTGCGCGAGAGGTCGAACATGAAGAGGATGGCGACGGCGTCGTTGCACACGAGCGGCAGCATGCTGATGAACTCGCGGTGGCCGCCCAGGTCCCAGATGCTGAACGTGATCTCCGTGTTGCGCAGCGCGATCGTCTTCTCCATGAAGTTGACGCCCAGCGTGTGGATGTAGTCCTCGTCGAACTTGCCCTCCACGTACTTGACCATCAGGCTCGTCTTGCCCACCTGCGCGTCGCCCACCATGCCCACCTTGACCACCACGTTATTGCGCGCCGCAGCGCCGCCGGCAGCCGCCGCACCTGCTGCTGCCTCCTCCATGCTCGTCGACCTTCGACAGTCAAGGGGATCTGGATGGACCTGTCAGATTGGATATTTTGTCGCCAGAACACTCTCAACATTCGATATACTTTCAACACTGCGCAACATGTACAGTACTCCACAAACCTGCACGATAAATACTTTTGCGCTTAATAGTGATGAATGCCGCCTCAAGTTGAAGCATTCAACTTCGCCCAACCACTGTAGGTTTTCATGGCGATCACGACGAGGTACGTTGTGGTGTACTAGTAGTGTATTGCGGCAGTATGGATCCATCCCGCGAGTTGTAAGTCGCCCGCGTTGGTGAACATGCGTGTGACTGACGCAGCTGAAGGAGACCTACTGCGGCAATGACAGATCACCACGGCCGGCATTCCCGGGTGGAGAGAACAAGATAGGAGCGCGTGTGTGGTGTCCGGAGATACACATTCCAAGGATTGATACACGGATCCCTCGAGATCTCGATGAACCACGGTGTATGCTCGTGTTCACATGTCATTTTGCATACCGAAGCTACTGGGCGTCTAGGCGCACAGGTAGATCGGCGTCGACATCAACTCGACCGATAAATAGATAGACGCATGCTGCGTCTCGACACACGCAGATCGTACATAGGCGGCAGTGCAGCGGTACGACGCGTGTAGCGCGCACAGACAGACAGCGAGCTTGGCAGACGCGTCGCCACAGTCAGCCAGTGTGGACGAGCCTGCCGCGAGCGCGC